>JAVQIZ010061634.1:0-15945 GCA_036023535.2 Galaxias brevipinnis
GGAGGATCTGGAAAGCGTTGCTGGGGATAGGGACGGATGGAATTCCCTGCTGGGCCTGCTGCCACCGCGACCCGGCCCCGGATAAGCGGCGGAAAATGGATGGATGGATGGATGGAAGAAGTGCTGCTGTGACTCAAACAAACAGTTTAAATGCTGTACCCGGAAACCATACACAGCCATGCAAACCTTTCGTCATAGCAGGCTACCACCCAACATTTACTTGGACCAATCACATAGGATGTTCGCAGAGCTAGACAAAATGAGCTGCGCACCAGCACATGAAGGAACAACCAAAGCCATGTCGTTTTGCAGATTTGTTTTCGCTTAAACCGGGCGAAAGCAAACTCTTTTGCAGAGACTGGGCCTTTATTTTGCCCTTTTTTGTTAAAACGTTGGCCTCACTACTAACCATACAATTATATTTTGAGTGAAGGTCTTGAAAAATAAAAGTGGGCACTTTGGATATACGGCATCTACTAGGTAAGGTAAAATGTTCAAACTACAAAAAAAAAAAAATTCTATGCGTTTTTTGTTTGTTGTTCATAATTAATGCTTTTGTGGCAGGTATAAGTCGGCCCTGTATGCCAATATTGTTTGTAATTACTGTTTTGACGGGAAGTCCCGGGATAATGTAATTGTTGTAATGTAATTATTTCCCGGGAAAGAAAACGATACAAATTATGGGAAAGAATGAATCCCTAATTTACTTGATACGACAGACATTTTTAATTGAATCTCTAAATATAAAATTGCCATTATTCCTGAAATTTTAAGTTGACATTATTCACAAACTTTTTACTTTAATCTTGGAACATTTATAAATAAATACACTTTGATGTGAGTATTTCTGTGTGTAGCAATAAGAATCATGCGGCACAGCTGGGATTGACTGTATGTAAATGAAATACAATTCTGCACACCCATGATGGTTTGTATTTGAATAAGTAGTGAAAAACATGTCTACACCTGAAATTGCATTCGAATTGAATTACAACCTCTAAAGGAAGTATTTTGTTTTGACACAAATTTGAAAAAAAATTCAGTTTATTTTTGATAAGTTTTCAGTACTACTGAAGCCATCAAATAGCAAATTATAAAATTGAATACTATATTTGTAGAGTAAGACGTGACTGTACACATATTTATATGAACCAGGTATCAACAAAGAGTTCAGATTTCAAGATACACAGCAGGGAAACCATAGTGAGCAAAAACTAAACAGAACTTCCAACTGGGGCGGAATATCCTCATGTGTTAGAAAGAAATTCCCTGGAAGGAGAATTTGTAAAAAAAAAATGTATTTGTAATTTCTATAAACATGCCTTTAAATGGCGTAGCCTTACTTAACCCTGCATTGTTTTTCAAATCTAAGGGATGCACACTCACCTAATATGAGTACTTGATTAGTTAACACATAGGTCGATGCAACTAGTTATGACTTTAGCATAAGCAGTCAGTCTGGAAGAACCAAAATTATAACAGCGTGAGCATTCACCTCAAATTGTAACTTATACAAACAGAATCAGGTATCTGAACCCAAATCTGTGATTTTTTTCACCATTTAAAAATGCATAAGTGATGCTCAATTTCTGTGTCAAAAAAATTGTGACAGTCAATGTCAAGTAGCTTTACTGGTATCGCTTTAAAGGTGTGCAGAACAAAAACACTTACATTTATGTCAAGTGCATTGTACTTTCAAGTCATCATAGATGTGCACAACTATACTTCTAAACTGCAAACCGTGAGAACCTACACACCAACCATCACACTGACTCTTACCACTACACACAAACATACAAGTATATACACACATAATGGGTTTAAGCAGAAGATTAACCCATACACCTAAAATACCTTTTAGAAAAGAAGGCTCAGATTTTCTAAATTGAGATGAAGCAAATAACGTTGAGGTTAGAAGATTATAAAAAAGGCAATAAGAGTAAAATCACCTTTGATCTCCACATAGAACTCCATTGAATCATCGCATGTGGTACAACTGTAAATCCCAGAATGAGACGTTTCTGTTGAGTGGACAACCAGAGTCCTTGTGTTTCCGTCAGATTTTATTTCAAATACCGAGTTTGTTTTGAGCTGTGTTCCACTCTTGTACCAGCAGACATTGGAAATTGGATCTGATACCACACACTGTAATACTAATGGGCAGCCAACTTCAATGGCCTTGGTCCTTTCAGCCTCTGGGAGTGGTGTGAATGTCACAGGTGGAGCTAGAAACATGATGAATTATAAATAGAAAACATAGCAAAGTTATGCTTAGGATTAATGTATGTTTCCCAAATGACAGAAGGTGGATAAACAGGTTTGCCAATGTGAAAATATTATTATTCAGCAGCTAAAAAGAAGCAAACGACCTATCATTGCTGTTATTACCTTTGCTAAGACTGGGATTAGTATTGTTTCTATGTCAAAATAAAGTTTTAAATCACCTTTGACATCCACATTGAACCTAATGGCATCACCCTTTGTTTTGCAGCTGTAAGCCCCGGAATGGAGTATCTCTGCAGACTGGACTACCAATGTCCTTGTGATGCCATCCTTAAGAATGTCTACTCCACTTTGAGGTAGAAGCTTTGAACCATCTTTGTACCAGTGAACCTGGGCAGTAGGATCTGAGAGCTCACATCGGAGAGCAATAGGGCAGCCTGCCTGGATGGATTTGTCTCTTTCTGAATCTGGAAATGCTGAGAACCTCACAGGAACCGCTATAAGTGGTTCCATTGTATGATGTTTGATATATCATAGTGGCTTGTTTTTATATGTCTAATGCAACATGTTAAACAAACAGTTAAAAAACGTCAAAAGGCCATCAGAAAGTGTAAATAACAACAACAGGAACTTGCCACTCACCCTCAACTTCCACATTGAATCTGATGACATCATCAATGGCATCACAGCTATATACTCCAGAATGAAAGAATTCAGCTGATTGAATGACAATTCTTCGCATGGTGCCTTCTGATTGGATATGTAGACCCTCCACTGTGTGTAATTCCGTGCCATTTTTGTACCAATGTACTGGAACAGCAGGGTCTGATAACTCACAATAGAGCACAATAGGGTTCCCAACCTCAACAAATTTATTACGATCCATTTCAGATAGTGGTGAGAACTTCACTAGTGGAGCTGCAAAAAAAAATACAAAAATTAAATGGATCTTTTTTTATTTATATATCATCTGTTATATATAAAATATCAATTGTTATCCAGTTAACAGATCCATAAACAAAAAACTATAATTAGGTAAACTAATTATGTTTTAATCGGTCACGTACTAATGACAGATATTGTTGTTTTGATTGCCTGTATTGTGTAATCATGTTTTTTAGAATGCCAGAATTCTTAGAATGCCAGAATTCTCTCAGAAATGCTTTATTACCATAAATACACCTTACTGATTTTTTTTTAAAATCTTTCGCTGTAGAGTTGTTTGTATGGGTTTCTAAGCATTTTTTCAATTTCTGTGACATCATGCTACTTAATTAAAGGTACACCACTGTCCCTTAAGTGTCCTCCAAGTGTTCACTTAGACTTTTCTCTACAATGGTGCATGATATGATCAAATACAGCAAAAAATAAACTATAATTCAGTTGCCCTGGAAACATAAAAAAAAAAGAATATCAAGCAAATATCTTGTTTTGTAATATTTGAAATTGCAATTAAACTGCACCTTGAAGATACAATGCTGCAGAATCGCGAATTCCAGAGGCAATGAATGTTATCTCGGCCCCGTTGTCTGTGTCTCGTACTCCTCGAATGCGTAAAGATTGGTGGGTTCGTGACCGCCGCATTGAGTAACGGTCATCCTCCTGAAGCTGCGTACCGTTCAAGAACCATGTTCCAATAACTGAAGCAGTGAGTTCAATTGAGAAGCAGGCGTCTTGTCCTTCTGGTACCAATGCATCTTGTAAGGGTGCTTGTATTCTTGCCACTGGAACTAAAAGAAAATAAATTGTCGGACAAACAAACACATTTAGATTTTTTAAATTGAGACACTTTTGTATCTGATACTGTATCTTACTATCTGTCCTAGCTACTTAACCTATCTTACCCAAATGGACTGCCCTTGGGAACTCTACGTTGTTGCTCCTGCCATATTTATTTACGCTGCAGATGCGAAAACAATAGTCTGCCTCGCAAGGAACACTGTCACCAAGGATCTCCACAGAGGTAGCTGAGTCAGTGGTCAAGCACTGCAACCATTCCTGTGACCCGGTGCCCACCTCCTGTCTCTCTAACACATATCCAGAGGGAGGGTTCTTCCGAGTGTCCAGGGCAGGAGCCCAGGAGAGAACCACAGCATTTGCACGTTCTGTGTTGATCTGCACGCCCACTGGACAGCTTGGAGGGCAGTGCTTGGCCGCTGGAAAAGAAGAATTACTCTATATATGTATAATACTGCAAAGCTTTTATATTTTATGAAATGCTATGACTTTTTAAGATGTCTACCAACGGGTAAAATATAAAAGACAGAAATAGTAGACCTTTGACTCTAAGCTGAGAAGAAGTCTTGGACCTGCCGACAAAAAAGGTCACTAGTCCAGAGTCTAGAGGTATTGTGTTGACAAAAACCAGAATGTGTGTTCTCCCAAAAGACTTCAAGATTGTCTGGTGTGTCTCACGTAGCTCTGTACCATCTTTGTACCAATGTATATCCATCTCCTCCTCTTCCACCTCCACACAAAACGCAGCATTCTCTCCTTCTAAAACATCAACTTTTCTTGGAAGTTTCCTCATAATTGTACCTGCAGTGGAAAATAAAAAAAATGAAACTAGACATTTGTTAAGGTCAAGCTGATTGAGAAGCTTAAGAGTGATACAGATGTGTCAAAACTACCTTTCACAGCTACTTCTGCAATGCTTCTGCCCCCGTCTGGCATCTCACAGAGATAAATTCCATCGTCGTCCACCCCAATGTCTCGGATGGTTAATCTTCGTTTAGTTCCCCATTCTTCCATTCCATATTTGGCCCCTGGTTGCAGTCGCCTGTCCTCCAGGTACCATGTGATTGGAACAGAGTCTTCTGGAACCTCACACTCAAGAACAGCCAGGTCTCGTTCCCATACTTCTAGATCAATGAGAGGCTGCTTGAACCGCACAGGCGGCTCTGGCATTCACATTACATAAAGATTAGGGAAAGTTAACCACATCCAACTAAATACTTTGCAATGCTATCTCAAATTAGTCTTCCCAAAATGACTGACAATGTCCAAGTTAAACACATTCATGACATTGAATGTTCATGACATTCAATCTATCAAGCCCGCTGAAGCCGAAACAAAAACATAGCTTCAGAATAAAAAAAGAATAAGTATTTTTACCGGGGCAGTATTTACACACCCAGAAATCAGCGCATTGACTGACGGTGCTACCATCTTCCAGTACACGATTGAACTAACAAGTTAGCAATGAAACCTAGCTCAAAACCAACTAGTAAAGAGCATGGAAATTTGCAATTGCATTTTAAATTGTAACTGACATTGAACCCTGAGAAACTAAATTGTAAAATTATAATTCTGACTTAAACTATGTTTGTCTAGCAACAAAAAATGAATAATTTTTTATTATACTTTCAATACTATTTACATTTATATAATGCTATGCCATTATAACAAATTGCTACCACCCCAAAACACATCTTTAGTTGAATAGCTTTTAACTGAACGTAGAAGTAGGCTTTATTGAGGGTGATCCAAATATCAAATCAATCGCTTTGAGGAAATTAGATATCTGCCCCGCAAACTGTCTCCAAACTCCCACGTCAGTAACTAATGGTCATGTTCAGGTCCCAATGGGCATTTCGGATTCTCTTTTGGGTGAGCTGGTTTCATTTGGCTCCGTTCACCAAAATGAGCCTGTTCATATGGCTCTCATTCAGCTCTTTGTTCAGTTATATATATATATTTAGAACTTAAATAACTTATATGAAATAAGCCCAGATAATGTTTCTTTTCTGCTTGTCACTCATCCTGCTTTTATCTGTGTGATCTACTACATCTTTTTGGGTGTCTCGTGAGTCATGAGTCAGAATAGGCTAATTTAGGTTGACATTTGACTATGATATTACACAGCCGTTCTGAAAATACAATTAAAAGCACTATTGGTAAGAAGAAGAAAAATACACACAAAACTGATTAGAGTGGTAACATTGCAAAAGTTCAAAGGTAGTCCCTCCTGCCAATAATAATCTAAATGGTTGTAAAAGCGATTTAAAAGTTTAGCCTTGGCTGACGTGCTCAAGTGCATATTTTGAATTTATGATCAACTGGGTGCAGCTGTCTCTTGTTCGTGTTTAATTGATCTTCACACACGCTTAATGATGTCTGTGTGTGTGTGTGTGAGTGTGTCCATCATAATAGTGTGCACTGCGGCCCGTTGTAACTACCTTATGCCACTGACCTGGGAGTTATGATAAAGTGAATGTCGAGTGGTGTTTACAGTAATAAATGTGCACTGGGTTCATTTGAGATAGCATCATTAGAATGTTCATGTAAAGTTGCTTTGTAGGTTTCTTGTCAATTTGTTTTAAATGTTTTGGACTATATTTTGATGGAAACCTAAAAGGTCACCCTGCACCAAAACTTGTCTAAGCATGGTCTGAAAAGTAAAAAAAAATAATAATAATAAAAACCTGCTGTCTATAAAATTGTGATGGGAATTATAATAAAAATAATTACGAAGTATGATTTAAGTTGTTCAAACATTGAAGCAGTTAAAATAGAAGTGTACAGTACTGTTACAGTAACACATTTTAGTGCAGTGTGAGGTCAACTATTAATATATCAACAAGCTTTATATTGTTTTGAAAGTAGTTCATCTGAGGATGATATACGTTGAATTTGGTGTAATTTGGTTTTACTGTCTTGGAGGAGTTTGTTCAAATAATTAAGGCGTAAAAGTCTAAAGTTCAACAAAAAAACCTACTAAAATCGGATATCAAAAATCAGTTAGAAAGATTTAGCATGCTTCTATTCATGAGTCTTTAGATTATTATATATATTTTGGATGAGGATTATTTAATGAAGCACTGAGATATGACAAAGTGAATGTACAGTAGCGTTTCAAGTAATACATTTTGATGTGCTGTGGGCTCACTTTTGGAGCTATCAACAAGATATTTTAGACATTTAATGTTGAGGCGCTGATGATGCTATCCGGTATGCTATTCTGTATATGGTTTTGGACTTGGATACTTTGGACAGGCCACCAGTTTTTGAAAGGACACTGAGTGATGGACTTAATAATTTTACATGGGCACCAGCATATGAAAGTTTAATCTCATTGCAAGGCCTGACAGTTTCAGACCTGTAACGCTAATGGACAATTTTTTAAGGATTTGTTGAATACTTTGAACTTTGAACTGCTGCTATAGCGCCATCAACAGGTATAATGAGGCGGTATTGAATGGAGTGTGCTATTGAGTGGTCCTGGATATGTGTACCAATTCTTCCGCAAGAGCCGGCTACTTAAAAATAGCTTCCCAGCCAGTTAGAACAAAACAAATGAGAGACAGAAAGAGAATGTAATGTAATGTATTTTAGAGTATACTAGCACAGTGCTCTCAGCCTTTTGTCACATGTATATGAGGAAAAGGTGTAGTTGCAGCCAGGCCCTTCTCGTGACCAATTAAAACAACTAATCTTTGAACTTTACAAGTTGCATACCGACCATTAGAACCTTACAAGATACATTCCTAACATTATTTGAAGATTGTTACTTTCACTTAGCCTATGTGCATGTAAAGAAAATAACTGCAGCGCTACTGATGTTATTCTTGAAGTAAGGGAAAACACCCCTCAAGCAGTATCTGTCTAATTGTAGGCTTACCTAGCAGTTATAGAGGGATGACGGAATATATGAGCATATATGTATTTGTCAATTACTAATTTTCACAGTTACACAGTCTCGAAATCCCAGCAATAGACCAATTTCAAGTTTTTGGGACTCGTAAATAGTAAAAAATTTTATTCTGTCATGCCCATACCTTCACTCAAAGTCTCCTGACTACTGATTGACTGGATTGTTTGCACCTGTTGCCTATTACATTCCGCATGTTAGCTCCCTCCGTTTGTTTGGTGTTATTGTATGTACCTGCCTGTTGGGCGTTAATGTATGTATGTGCCTGTTGGGTGTTATTGTATGTAGCTGTTTATTGGCCGTTATTGTATGTACCTGCCTGTTGGGCGTTATTGTATGTAGCTGTTTATTGGCCGTTATTGTATGTACCTGCCTGTTGGGTGTTATTGTATGTAGCTGTTTGTTGGCCGTTATTGTATGTACCTGCCTGTTGGGCGTTATTGTATGTAGCTGTTTATTGGCCGTTATTGTATGTACCTGCCTGTTAGTCGTTACGAATTCTAATGATTTTTAAGCGTTGTGCTTGGGGTAATGTAAATACTTTACTAACCTATTGGTTGATTAAACATGTAATTCTTTCAATTATGTCAATGAGGTGAATTATAGCTTACAGCAGTCAATACAACTTTACTTTTACATCTCTGAAAATCAATGCAGTGGCATATTTTGCATTTAATTGGCTTGCCATGTGGCTAAATATTTGTTAAATTGATATGATATGAAGAAACCAACCAAAGTGATGTCTACTGAACTCTTCTATGTATAATCAAATAATGCATCTATTGGTTGGCAGTGTCTCAACTAAGACTTATTTGCATCTAAATCTAATGCAGATGAAACAGTATGGGAAAACGTATGATTTAAAGATAATACAATAATGATAATGTAATATAATTCTACAAAATATTAGTAAATGTAAAAGTGAGTACTTTCATTATTTCGTCCACCACTGGCTCTCAGTGTTAACTTTGAATTATTTCCCTTATGAGCCATGTGAGGTGAATCCAACCCTCTGAGACAATGATCACATGGATAAGCCTTAGACTTTTTAAAAGCTAAGTGACTTTGCAGACATCAGGCTGCAACTGGATGCAGATGGACTTATCCTGCAGGTTAGCTCATCCCCCAGGTAACATTTCTGTTTTGAGGACCAACCAAATATTAAGTAGCTTTGAAGTAAAATGCAAAAAATGATTTGGCAACCCTTAACACTGGTAGGCTCAATTAAATAATTTGCTATCTGATAACTTTCATGTGTTTAGTGGATCTATGTATTATCACCAAACTAAAAAATTTTTTTCTATTTCTTTACATTCGAATTTTCTAACTAGCTTAACAAAACAATTTGAATAAAGAAATAGGTGAATACATTAAGATAAAGAGACAGATATATAGACAGACAGATATATAGACAGATAGATGTGATTTAAGTAATCATAATCACTCACCCTTCACAGTCAAGTGAACAGCACTTATGGTTTGACCGGCAGTATTAGATGCAGCACAAACATACACTCCATTGTCTTTTTGCTTACAGTATAGCACTTTTAGTGTGAAGTATCCCTCCCTGTCCTCATACAACAGATAACGTCTGCCAGACAGTATCAGCCGGCCATCTTTCCTCCAGATTATTTCTGGTTTGGGCTTCCCGGTCACAAAACAGCGAAATTTGGCATGCTTGCCCTCTGTCACTGCAAACATTTTCACTTTGGTAGAGCTGGTCAACGAGTCCTCTTTGAGCCGATGTGACACCTGTCTACCACTCCGCTGTTTTCCCTGTTGAGCTCTCCAGTGACCTATAGTATAGCCATTCCGGTTGCCTTCCTCTTCATGACCAGGACCTGCGTCAACCAGTAACACAGCTCCAGCTAAACCCTCTCCAAATTTGTTCCTGGCTTTGCAAGTGTACACACCGCCATCTGGTGCACGTGCCTTGAAGATTTTTAACTGGAACCATCCTCCATCTTGGTAGCCTACATGAAAATGTGTGCTCTCAAAAATGTCATTGAGCTTTCGACCATCTTTCTCCCAGACCACATCCGGCCGAGGGTTTCCCCACAGCTTACATGAAAATACAGCATCTTCCCCCCGGCCGACACGGGTGGACAAGGGCTTGATGAGAAATATTGGTTTATTTTCCTCCCGTAACTCCATCTCTTGTGCCTCTCCTTCCACCTTCAAGGTGGCAGCTGCATAGGTCTCACCAATGCTGTTTTTGGCCTTGCATATGTACTGGCCACTATCTTCAGTTGTCACAGCCGAAATAATAAGGTTGTAAATATTTCCATCCTCGAATACTCTATATCGACCCACTGGGTCAATCTTTCCGTTGTTTCGTTCCCAAATAACAGCAGGCCTTGGATCCCCTCCTATTTGACACTTGAGGACAGCGTCAGTGCCAGTATGTACCCCAACAGGACGTGGGTAGGCCAGGAAGCGTGGTGCACCACCAAAAACATCCATCCTCTCTACCAGTCTCACCCAACCTTACGTGGGGCAGTCAGTTAATCTTGATGGAGCACCTCTTCCAAATATCCACACTGTGAAGGTGTCCACACTCTGAATGAAAATAAAAGCAGATAGTTACAATGTTGAGGACCAAACTGACTTATGCAATCCATACTTGTAGCATGTTAAAATTATCGTTTTAAAATGTAATTGATATCTGGCTCAATTCAGTAAGTGAGTCATCTTCCGCCCCCGCTCTCGCAGACTCTAGGGGTATTTTCACTTTAGTTTTGTTAGTAGCTTTTTTTGGGTGCACTCAGTCCACAGAATAGTGTTTAGTGCTGCAGACACGAGTTGCTAGCCCATGTCTGCCTATAGCAGCAATATAGCAGAGCCATAGCGTTTGGAGAAAATAGCAACACTTTGCAAGCAGTCCCACTGTTTACCACATCATTACCTTGAGGCTTATTCTTTAGGCTTTCAAAACCATGATTAAAACATTGCAAGGGTTTGGGTTAGAATGAAATGATTATTATATGGGCTAATTTAATTAAAGTGAAATGTTTTATGAGATAAAAAGGCTAGCTATGGAGAGGTGAATAGATTTAAGTTCTACTGCAAAAGCAGCCTTACACATCCAGGACAGCTGGTGCTGTATTTCAGTGGGTGAGAGTGCTTAATATAGTCTGGTCTAAAAAAAAGTCTTGCAAGGGAGCATGTGTCAGGTATCACAAAGCATGCCCTGGAACCCGCCAGCACAAACAAACACGCATCCAACTCACTTTGCACCCATTGAAAATCCTTGCAGCCAATATATAGTTTGCCTTTCTCTTTGTTGGCAAACCATTTAGAATTTAGAACTACATTTTAGAGTACAAAAAAAAAGACATAAAGTGAAAATGTGTAAACTCTGTCTAGTCCTATATATTTTATATGTTGCAATTTCATGATTGGCTTCTTAGGTTTGTCTGCAGCAGTTTAGACATGCCCTGATGGACATGTAAACTAGCCAGGGACATTCACTTAGGCTTTGGAGTAATGCTCCCAGAAAGCCTGTCTTATATTTTTAAGCATACAAACCACCACAAACCACAACCACAATTCTCACTAACTCATGCACTATACCTTTGAGGACATATACAGTATTGTGCAAAAGTCTTCAAAAGGCGTGCAGTATTTAAAGTTAGAATAAAAAAATTATAAAAATATAAATGTTATTTTTATCAATTCATAAACTACAAAGTGAGGGGAAAGTAAATCTGTATCAAATCAACATTTGGTGTGACCACCCTTCACCTTCAAAACAGCATCCCGTGAGTAAGACGCATGCATAGTACTGTACATATATATTTGATTTCTTATCAAACATTTCATATATCTTTGATAGGGATAAGAAGATAAAAAATAGGTGAACATTTTTAACAAGCGATCAGTCTTGTCATGTTCATCCATGCAGAGAAATGTCTAGCTGGCTGCTTCCATAAACAGGTGCTGCTGATAACTTTTCAATAAAACTTAAAAAATAAAATAAAAAATTAAGAATGACTATATATATCACAATACCTTTACTATCATTCAAATCACATTAGCTACACCTTCTTAAAACTGCTAGTAATAATCAGACAAATTATATAATTCTGTCCTTTATGACGATCCGTTGTAAAGTCTAATAATTTTCCAGAAGGTCTAAGAGAGATTAACCCCTATATCTACTTGTCTCATTTAATTGGAATGACACGTGCCCCCTCTAAAGCTGTGCTGTGTACCCCTCACATGACCTACCTCTCTTGAGTTCCCTGGAGCAAACGTCAATATACATTCTGCAGTAGCAGTCTTTTCAAGTCAACAAGACTGCCTCATATGTTGCCCTCCTCTTGCTGACTATACTGATTAATATGACTTCTGTTGAATCCTTTTGTTGAAAAAAAAACCACATCGGTGTCAGCCCAGATCGCTATTCACATGACCCAGGTTTCACGTCTGTACACCTTGACAGGTTTTTCCTGGGATATATAACAGGAAACATGCAAAAGTGCTTCCTGCACTTACTCATCCGTTCTACAACTCCAGAGCAGTCCCCTGATATCCGTGGTGTTCAGGTCTGAGACACCCTTAGTGTCATTGTTCGTTCATAGACTATTAAATGATTTTGCAGCTGCTGCTGTCCCCTAAAAATACTGGCAGCCTTGATGACAGCAGTGAAGATAAGTTGGACTCTTCCATTCACTTGCTAGCACTGGCTAAAGATAGTTTTAAATGGCCAGTCCAGGGCAGACAACATTGCTTTCTTGCTAACCATGTTACATTTCTGGTCCCAAAAAATTTATAAACTTTATCCTGGATAGTTTTTTTGTGTGTGTATTTTTTTAGTAATGTCATCCACCAGAACAGCACATCTAATTTTTTTTATTCTTGATAGTCACTATCTTCGAAGGGTAAGCGTGGCTTTGCTGCACATCTGGTTAGATCATTCAAACTAAAAATCAAAACACAAGGATGAGCACATCTTTTCAGCTTTTTTGTAACATCAACAATAGAGGGTGCTAAGTTGACGTTAATGCCATTAGTTTGCACCAACAAATAGGCCTGAAATGTAGTACCAAAGCTCTACTCCTCTTTGTCATTACGTAAAAAGTCTTGCACAGAGCTTCCAATCAACCAATACAATTAAAAATAATTCCCTTTCTAAAAAGTGGCAATACAAATTGGTACATTGGTTCAGGCTGTTCCTTTTAAAGTCCCAATTAATCAATAAAGCATAAAGTATAAAGTTTTCAATCCTCTTGAAACTTATCAGATTTGTCTGAATTACACATTTTTTCAGTCAGTATTTTTATAGCAAACTCATATGCTCTAACAGTACATTTTCAATGCCAATATTAATTATCAGTCAGCAGATCTTTTAAAGAAAATAAAAAACTTAAAAATACAACTTGTATAAGTATTAGTATTTGGTAGAGCCACCATTTGCTGCAATAACAGCCTTAAGTCTTTTGGGGTAAGTATTTACCAGCTTTGCACACTGTTCGGGAGTGATTTTTGCCCATTCTTCTTGGCAGATTTGCTCCAGGGTTGGATGGACGACGCGTGTGGACCACGATTTTCAAACAGTGCCACAGATTCTCGATGGGACTGAGATCTGGACTTTGACATAGCCACTGTAGAACTATAACTCGCCTTTTTGTTGTTTAACCACTCCTGTGTTGCTTTGGTCATGTGCTTGGGATCATTGTCCTGCTGAAAGGTGAAGTTTCTCCCAAGTTTCAGTTTTTTAGCAGACTGAAGCAGGTTCTCTTGCAGTATCTCCCTGTATTTTACTCTATCCATTCTTCCTTCAATTTTAACAAGATGCCCAGCCCCTGCTGATGAAAAGCATCCACAGAGTGTGATGCTGCCACTACCATACTTCACTGTAGGGATGGGGTTTCTTGAGGCATGGGCAGTGTTAGGTTTGTGCCACACATAGCGCTTAGAATTTTGGTCAAAATTCTCGATCTTTGTCTCATCAGACCACAAAACATTGTAATGTTTGAGGTGAGGCCAATTATAAGGCCTATAAGTGTCCTCGTTTGGGAAATATTTTTCATCTGTGTCAACTTGTAGCTTCCGAAGTACAGGGGTTGAATACTTACGCAAACAGCATATTTCGGTTATTTATTTTTCTTACAAAATGTTTCTAACATAAAACTAATGTGACTTTAAAGGCCATATTATGCAAATTTTCAGGTTCATACTTTTATTTAGGAGTTTTTTTAATGTTATTTAGCTTGACATTGAAATGGTTTTGTGAATTTAAATCTAGACATTAAATCAAGATATGAAATGAAGTATGCTGCGCAGTTATTGTTTTTTTATGTTATTTAGATTTACATTGTGATGGTTTTGTGAATTTAAATATAAACATTATATTAAGATATGAGATGAAGTATGCTGCACAGATACGCGGTCGAAACATAGGCCCTATACATTAATTGCCTAACCTTCTGTAGACTTTGCAAATTGTTTGTACGTTAATTGTCACAGCCTAATAAGAAAAAACATCAATATTTTGTTCCCATTTAACAACACTTCTATTTATAGTAAACATTGCATTTCCATATATTCCATTTTTAAACATAATGGCTTAAATTTTACAATTTACATTGTTAATTATCTGTCACCTTATTGCCATAATACTTTCGCTTACCTATTTTACAAATACATACTTTGTCAGCAGCATACACTTTTTACCACATGTCTGCAGAAACGGGTACACATTGTTTTATTTTTCCCCAAATGCTGCTGTTTGTTTAAATCGCCAAATCAATGATGCGCAGAATTATGGAGAGACATTCGATTAAATTCCACAATTTACAATTTCTATCATTATTCAAATTGACAAGGCTTAGCTAACAGCACATGTCTTGTCAATACCATAAAACTATGACATTTTATTAATATAGTGAATAATTGCAATCATGTCAAAGATGTCCATCCTGATTCCAGCACTGACCTGTTTTTATTTCACCTTCAAATCACTGTGGCTCTTTTCAACTCAACAAAGCATCCCATGTTGACTTGCTCATTCATAGACCAAAACAGTGCACCCTTTTAGACATTGTGGTTACACTACATACCTTGTAATTTTAAACTTCATTAGTCAGTCATTTCAATTATTGTAATATTTGGATTAGCCTATGCAGCTTTAGGGAAAAAACCCTGCAAGGGATGTTCCTTAGCCTTAACCTACTTATGACTGTGTGTAGTAGTTGCTGCAACTGAGTCACCATCCATCCATCCATCCATTAGCTATACCACTTATCCTTTGCAGGGCCGCAGGGGGGCTGAAGCCTATCCCAGCTGACACAGCGCAAGAGGCAGGGTACACTCTGGACAGGTCGCCAGTCCATCACAGGGCTGACACATAGAGACAGACAACCACGCACTCTCACATTCACACCTACGGACAATTTAGTTTCACCAATCAACCTGCATGTTCTTGGACTGTGGGAGGAAACCGGAGTACCCGGAGGAAACACATGCACATTGACAGTTACACTCTGCAGCATTTACAAGCATTCTATTACACAATTTACAATTTCAACCACTATTGACATTGAAAAAGCTTAGTTAACAGCATATGTTTTGTCAATACCGTAAAACTGTTAAATGTCATTGCTCATAACATTGTCATGCCATATCGTTATCTTGTCGTCCAAACTCTCTGATATGACTCATACCAATGTGCCATGAAGTGCCATAGCATAGACCCCAGTCATGGCTGCCCTCGCAGCTATATTTAGGGGTCTATGCAGTGAAACTGCATAGAACCCTATTGTATTTGCTAGCATTCATTATTATGTGATTATGTGATTTTTGAATTATTATTTTTAATCGGTTTTTGGCCCCATTCAAATTACTGGGCAGAGAGTTTAAACGGTCATATACCACCATCTAGCATTGATGTAATGTTGTTACGTTTGTACCGACTGTCTTGGTTAGGCTATTACATCGAGCACCAGTTCAAAACTGCATCAGTGACTCCGTCTCGTTATTTGACATCGAAACATGGTGTCAGAAGTGGGAAAGCTAAATCAGAAATAACAGAAAGTTCAGGACATCTGCACCAATGCGCCTGTGAGTAT
>JAVQIZ010061637.1:0-15754 GCA_036023535.2 Galaxias brevipinnis
TGTGTGTGTGTGTGTGTGTGTGTGTGTGTGTGTGTGTGTGTGTGTGTGTGTGTGTGTGTGAAGCACTACTACTGCTGTGGTGTGACCTTGTCGGCCATTGTAAGTCCCCTGCTACTAACAACACCAACAACAACATTCACAACAGCCCAGCTGAAACCCATATTCATGTCAGGCAAATGAAAGAGCTATCTGAATGCTCCTTCTGGGCTGAATTCAGAGTAGGTTCTATCTTGATTATAGAGCTGAAGCCAGGTGCTGTCATCAGCAGCTACTAAAACTGCTGTGTGTGTTTGTGTGTGTTGAAAGAGGAACTATGTGTGTGTGAGTGTGCGTGCGTGCTCATCTGTGTGTTGGTGTGTGTGTTGAAAGAGAAACTTAGTTCGCTGCTCGTGTAGTGTGAGTGTGTGTGGCCACCTATGTTCGCGTGTGTGTGTCTTTGTGTCAGTCAGTGTCTTCTATATCCCCCTCTGCTGCGCACCCTTTGCTTCACCAAGTTGACAGCTGAGCACAGCAAACATTTCACACCCAGTAGTTCTACCCGCTTATCCATCACTGTGTGACATTGTGTGCCGACTCAATAGGAGCTGACATTACTGTGGCTTGTACATTTCTCTCGCTTCTCATAGAAGATGTGCCATGTCCATTCACCCACAAGAACTGATTTATTTGAACATAACTTATCTAATATTCTACTCACCTGAAGATGTGCCATGTCCATTCAACCCCTAATAACAAATACTGATTTATTTGAACGTAACTTATCTGATATTCTACTCACCTGAAGATGTGCCTTGTCCATTTAACCACTTATAACTACTGATTGAAACTGAACTGGGCCTTTAACAGATCTTCTACGTTCAAGGACTTCTAGAACCAAAAGTCTTGTTAACAGATTTGTACAATGCCCCAGTCAATCTCCAACCCCCGCCCCCAACATGACCATTCATTTAATCAAAAGTTTATGTTCAAACAAGACCACGACATCTTGCAATAGCAATCTAAAGTAGATAGGTCTCCAGAAGTGTTTGGCTAGACCTCCAAGTTCATTGCAGAATCTGTTCAGGCCTTTAGGCTGTCTTGAATATTCATGGTGAGTCTAAGGTACCCTCCAAGGTATGACTTTCAGTTCAGGGATATGTTTACTTTTTCATGATTTGAGTATGTGTTGGGTATATAAAAGACATATTCACTCTCATCACAGTCACTTAAGCAACATATCAATGCGCTGTACTCTTGAGTGTGTTCAGGACGAAATTATTATTGCATTATGATAATGATTATAACAGGGACAGAACATTACTATCTGGCAAGGTGGCTATCAGAGAAGAAAAGAGAAGAGAAGAGGAGAGGTGAGTGACAGGAAGACACAACACGCAAACAGGGGATGATGAAAGAGAAGAGAGATCAGTGGAGAAGAAGCCATCAAATGAGAGGGAACTAAAAGAAGTATTGTGGAGAGAGGTGAAGGGTGTGGGATGGAGATGAAATGATTTTTTTCAATTTCTTCTTTACAGAGGACATCCTCAGAATACATGTTACATGACTGTATAATGTCCATTGAATAAGAATAAGAACACGCATTTATTTTGGTTTGAGTTTGGTCCAAAAGTATATCGATATCAATTAATCCTCTTAAGTAATCACATCACTTTCTATATAATGCAAAATCGCAAATTGCAAGCCATTGATACATCAACACGGGGGTATTTGTTTTAGGGGAAGCACTTCAGGTGATTGGTAGTGGCTGTCTGTCCCATGGGGACAGCACTGAGAGCTGATGTAGTGAGAAGCTACTCTGGTCGACTCCAAAGAAACCTGCTACGGAATGAGTAAGCACAATTATGAGCCTCACCGGCAGTCCGGCTCGTATATACTTTGTATGTGTGAGTGTGGTTGGGTGGAAGGGTTGATGAGATTGTGTTTGTGCAAGACTGTGAGTGTCTCTGTGTGCTTATGTGTGTGAGTAAAGTGTGTGTGTGTGTGTGTAAGAGAGAGAGAGAGAGAGAGAGAGAGAGAGAGGAGTAGTGAGGAGAAGAGGAGTAATGTGCATGAATACAGCATGTGTGTAACAATAGCCAGGATATTCACAACCTATTGTCCAAAACTGAGGGCATTATGTATGTTTCAAAGAGTTTGTTAGGATTCAATTAAATTGTGAACACCTTCATTTTAGTTGAATTACAGGTCTTGTAAAAGAGGAAAGACATTAGTATATATAGATTAAAATAAACCCACTGGAAAAGCATGTGTATGTGAAACTTTCAGACTTATATGTCTATTTAGGTAAGATAACATATCATCTAACAATAACATTTCAAAACATATCGCAAAATATTCCATTACTTTTGAGACAGAAGGAACATAAAGGGACTTTATTACCTGCTTTCCTAAGCTTCTTATTCCGAAAAACCGATAAAATGACCAACAGGTTGCCAAGAATATCCACTACTATAGTCGTAATCAAGACACTGGCAAGAAGGGTCCCGACCCAAGGATTCTCCTGTCTGCCACCTTCTCCTCCGTCGTGTGTGAAATTCCAGAGGCTGGCGGCGCCCTCTACCATCGTGGACTCATCCTTCAATGGCAATGACATAAACTGCGGCAGGTGCCTTGCATTAACGACTCTCATTGACTTGTATAAGGACTGTCCAATTACAAGTTGATCTAACGACATGTATGTTTCTTGGTTTTCCTGTTTAATTCTCAGATAGCAAAGACATAAAGTGCCTTTTAAAGCTTGAACCTGGAAAATATGGCATCGCTACATTTTTTATTTAATACAAATAAAATATATTTTACTACATATTCATTGTTTTGTTTTGAATTGTAGTAAACGCTTTTAACGTGCAAAATTATAGTTATTTTAGTTGCGCTTATCCCATGTCTTCTCTTTGCTTCCTGTATAGAGTACCATTTAGTTTGAAAAGTCATTTAGAAATCCATCTTTTTATCACAAACTCCAGAGGAATGGCATTCTTTAACAAATATATAGATAACTTTTCAATGTTCTGCCACATCTGTATCCCAACCCATGCGAGCCAAGCGGTAAGCAGGCTAATCCACAACTGAGATGTCCAATATCTTCCTCTCTCTCGCGCGCACACGCGATCTGTCTCGATTATCTATAGGGGAGCTGACGGGATAGGTCAGTCAGTCTTCACTTTGGAATAATTTTCTCTCTCTACCCTCAAAATGTGCTCCACTTGTCGCAAATGATTCTAGAGAATGCTGCTGCTGTTGCTGCTCGTTCACGCTCTCCTGCCCACGTGGAGGCTGTGCATGCACACCTGGAATTCAAAGACCTGAAACGGTTGCTATTATGTAAGTATCTCAACGTATTATGTTTTTGCAGTAGTGACAGGTGGTTAACTTATTTTAGGGGAGAATAATGTGTTGGCATATGCATATGAGAAAAAAGGTAAAAATACAACAGCTCAAATAGGTTTTTAAACATTAAAACGTATTAGTTATAGTCTATAGCTGAAAGTTTCTTCAAAGCAAAACAAAAAAGTTAGATGAAATTTGAGATGTACTTTTGTTGCCTTTGCGTGTGTGTGTGTGTGTGTACGTGTGTGTGTGTGTGTGTGTATGTGTGTGTGTGTGTGAGGGTGTGTGTGGGTGTGTGCGTGCGTGCGTGTGTGTGTGTGTGTGTGTGTGTGTGTGTGGTTGGAGTGTGTGTTCGTGCAAATTGTGTGGTTTTCCTTGTTGGTCAAAGAAGACAAAAGCAATGGCACATTGTCCTCTTTTGTTGAAACATGGCTGGAACATGGCTATCTCTCTGCCCTTACTGACGCTTTCAACTAAATCAATATCCAGCATAACTATATGATAATGGACTGGATAATATGGGAACATGTTTATTGCTAATGTATTTATCCAGCCTTGTAAATATATACGGACACCTGCTCGCTCTCCCAGAAGCAGGGGAGTTCTTATTATTCCTCAGCTCAATAGTGGAGTCACCGGTAAAACCCTTCTGTTTGAAGCGATGACCCCTAAAATTGTTGTGGGTCACGTTAAACAGCTGTGCCCTTCCTGCTAATGGAAGTCCAGAGGAGGAATATGTAGTGCAACACGCACAGTCTTATACACACACACACACGCACGCACCCACGCACGCACGCACACGTGCACGCACACAGACACACAATGTGGACAATAGTGTTAGCAGGAGATCAGTGGAGCTTACTCGAGTACACATGAAATTACACTCACACACACACACACACACACACTGTTTATATGTTTTGTAGTTATCTATTTTGTTTACAAGCAAACATGATAAACAAAGTATTTATGTCGTGGAACGTGATATCCCTATCCACACACACACACACAGACGGCTCACATGTGCTGAAGAAAACAGGTGGATTGCATACATAGACATGTTGAAAAAACAGATGTGTGCGCACACACACACACACATACACACACACACAAACAGAGCCTTGCGCAGATGCACTGAAGCACACACACACACACACACACACACACAAGCACGCGCACACCATCAGCAACGTTTAGACAATCCTGTCTGGAAGCTACACAGACTGACAGCTTGGTTATCGACAGAGACAGAGGAGCGAGCCCTGACTGACAGACCAACGACTGGACAGAGCAGGACGCCTCACAGCTGGGGTCTAAAGATGTCGAGAGCAAGCACGGGTATGAGGGTCCCTCATGGTAAAGGGCACCATATAGAAGATGTAGTTTTTTCTTTTTTTTTAAATGAATCTTCTTCGATCATGTCTTTTACATCACCATCGGTTTGTTTGAATCTGCCCTTTAACATACTGAAAATGTCAATGGATGAGTAGAGGACATTTTTCTGTGTGCAAAAATAAAATATCATTAATAAAAAAGGGGCAGTTACAAACCTGCTTCCAGAGTTGCAACTGATTGAAGTAGGCGCATAGATGGACTCATGTTTGTAAGTGGCCTGTTGCTTCCCTTCCACTGCACAGTTTGATGCCATCTTGAGTGCTTCAGCCTCGATTGGACTCGCGAAGGGGCATTTGTGTCTTTCTTTCTGTTCGAATGGCAGTGTGTGTGCGTGTTTAGTTGTGTGATGAAGCACTATTCTGCTTGAAAAGAGATATAACTCCCTTTTTTTATCTCTGTCTTTTCTCCGTGAGAAATTAGAATAATGTGTAGATGCTGATTTTTGGGGGGAAGACACTACACCACATAAAGAGAAGAAAAAAGGTACTGAGACTAAGACCCAGAGACAGAAAACAGACACTGATAAACCCACATGTACACAGTCCTTTCTGTAGCCTATCTCTTTCTGTCTCCGACTGATTTTTATCGTTAGCCTCAGTCTTCATTACAACGATCATGGCTCTCTCACTCTGCAGGGGCAGGCTAGTTACAATCGGCACAATGTCAGCTGTTTCAAATTGCCTGAGCACTTTCAGAGGCTGGAAGACAGAGAGCACAGACACACACACACCTGTGCATACAATTACGCACAACTACATGCAAGCAGCGAACACACACGTGTATAAAACTACACACACTCAAGATGCAGGTTGATGCAAACACACACATGCTCATGCCTATGTATAGACACACTTGCATAAAGGTGTGCAGATGAGAGGAATTGGAATCAGTCTTTTAACAAATACATATCCAGGTATTACAAATGAGGCCTGAATGTCATAAATACTTAATGTAACTTCATTGTTATGTTATCCAAATGCAGTTTCCAGTGTGTCAACCCATCACCAATCACTCACAATAAGGTCCAGAAAAGGTTTACAATTTCTTTTGGAGGAAATAAAAATGAAAGATTTTAGACAATCTCAAGTCGACCACTGTACTGTGGGTCTTAGTAGTTCCCATAGTGCAGTGCCAAACTGGACTGAAGAGGAAAGCATCACTGAATCCCACAAGAGGTTAATTCCCAACAAGAGCTTGAACTGTGCTGACAATCTGGGAAATAGGTTTTTTCAGGACCACGTTTTATATGCCGGAATTATAAATTGTCTTTAGCTGTTAGCATTAGCAGAGAATAGAATGAGAACAGAATGTAACATATGGTACTTTAAAGTCAGACAGAAAGTTATTAAAAACGATTGGATTTGACTAACATAATCAGAAAATATGAGATTTGCACAATGTTTTTTAATACTTAGAAGTTCATATCTTTATTCAATGGATTTTAACATCATTGGAAAAAAAACTAATAAAAGGAATATCACAATCATTAAATTATCTGTCACAGAGAAACATCAGAAATAAAAAACATGGAGTATGACCCATATTAATACAAAAATAAGTTTTGAAAAAAATGAATACCTTCAGATCAACTCATACAGGACACATACATTAAACCGCACAACAACATACAGATCTCATAATATAACATTATATCGACTTAATTTTTGCAGACAAATTTATTTTTATGTAGATTTTTTTTTACAGCTGCCTTTTTATACAGGGGGTAACAATAAAAAACACTTGACCCTAAGCCACGTTTAACACAGTGACCATCACACCAAAAACGACAGTCCACATCAGCTCCTCCTCCCTGCCTCCCCAAAAAATACTTCAGCAGTCACAAAGCACAGAATCATAATAGTCTTTGACACATTGTGTCGTTTAAAGGTCAGTGCTCCTGGCATACACGTAGACTTGGAAAAAAGTTTATAGTGGTATCCCTGACTCAAGGTGCTCTTGTTGTCACGGTGACATCGTCGAAATGTGACTTGGAAGAAAAACTGCTGGCTAGAGAGCAGGAGGCTACTGGCTTTGTCTAGAAAACAAACTTGGAAAAACGTTTTTTATTTTAGGACCAGTACCTCACGAACTAACATAGAAATATTTGTCTTTACGACCAGACGAAACATTGTTGCTCAAATGTAATAAACTAAAAATATAATACATGGACACATTTTATATTTACTGTTTTGACTAAAACATTCAAACAGTGAACGAACCTATGTACAGTACAAATCTCAAAAATAAAACCTATACCTTGAATGCAGCCTTCTAAAATGACTATTTAATATGACTAATATTACAGACAAAAATCTAATTTTTAGCTGCTTTTAGTTACCAAACAGAAACTCAAACATTAGCACACACATACATACTTAACTGATGGCAATATATGAAAATAATGTTTTCAAAACTATACAACCCTTGTAAAAAAAGAAAAAGAACATCCAAATCAAAGTAAACATGTTTAGCAATGGCTGAATAGGCAGCATCATCAGAAAATGTATCTGTTGGATTTTAAACCTTTTCTGTTAAGGTTTCCTTATTGATATTGACTATTGTTTCATGGCTTACATTTTTGAGGATCCAGCCCCCTTTAATATAATAATAATCTGCCATTTTGAAATGGGAAACCATTATGAAATGCAATTCTTGGATTACCAATACGTTTCAGGTGGATATATAATGCTCCTTTTGAAAACCCACTCTGCAGCTGTGAAAACAGTGTCGATTTATACGATTGAACATCAAAGATACACAACACACAGAACACGCATAGGTCCCTTGACAATTAAGCATAGTAATATAACAATTTTAGTGTGATTTTTAATACTGTCCCAACATCTTACAAACAAGAGTGCAGTCAGTGCCTTTCACACATTTAGGTCTAAGTTAAAAGGACTGTGTCACAATGCTACAGTGTGCCATCCAATCAGGACTCACGATTGTTGCTTTGATCATGGGAGAACAAACTGCTGATCCAATCCAAACTGAATGAAACTCTATTGGACTGAATGACATCTTAAAGTACAGTCAGTGGAACAGGAAGTTAAACTTAAGTCTCGTCCCATTACAGGAAGACATCAGCATTTAAGTTTATAATTGCTGGTAATTAATACATTTAAGTTTATTAGTGCTTTTTATAGGAAAAAAATCCACAAGTTTCTTCTCAATACAATAGGAGTGCCCTTTCTTTCTCCAATCCTTAAAACATGACCTCCTCACAGCTCCCATAGTCGCTCTCCACCATATCCGAGCCGTTGTAGCTGCGGACAACGTTTCTCCCCCCCGGCCGGATCTGGGGCTGGGCTTGGTTCTGGTTCTGGCCCAGTGGTGGGGGTGGCGGGCTGCTGCACTCCGCGTAAGAAGGCATTGCCACACTGAGACGCATGTTCAGCCTCCGGTAACCCCCGGACACGTTGTCCAGGCTGCGGGCGTGCTGGGTCGGGTAGTAGCTGATGGCCGTGTACTCGTTGGGGCACTGCGCGCTCGGCAGAGGGAGTCCGTCCGGTCCCAGGAAGTCGTCCAGGTTCTGGTTGCTGTAGCAAGGCGGCAGAGGCGCGCGGCGGTCGCAGCGGTCCAGAGGGAACGGGAAGCCGCCGAAACGGGAGTTCCTACGTGAGTCTCTGCGCGAGTCGACGGTGGTGGTGGTGGAGTAGGTGTCCTCGACGATGTCGAACTGGGGGAACTCCCGGGAGCAGGGGCGGCCGTAGTAGTCGGGGTCTGCTGGGTAGACTGGGGGAAGAGGATGAAGAGGCAGGGTCATTCACGATGTTCATATAACCAAGTACATTTTCCATTCATTAACAATTATAATGAACAATGTCGACTAGGAAACAAAGACAGTGATGTATTGTACTTTGAGTTAAAACCTAATAATGACGAAGTAACAGAGACATGTAGACATACACTAACAGAACGCTATATTTGTGCTTTTTGCCAACTGTTTAGGTATTGAGCTGAATACCCACTTTGGGGCAGGCCACTTTAGCTGGCATGACACTAAATCAATGAATGGAAGAATGAATGATTCCACCAATTAATTCATTAATTCAACAATTAATGAAAGAATGAATTCATTAAAATTTAATTTGAGCATTACATTTGGAGAAGCCCTAGAGACAAATGTTCAACGCCGACTGAAATATCGAAGAACCATGGACCCTTTGTCAGCCGACAATTGTTCTGCTGAAGTGCTACATAGATTGGATCTCAGGCTGCAGTTTTGAACACCCATGCATGTGCCATAATGCATGGCCTTGGAGAACTGGGCCCTTGCTTGTTGATGCCAGTGTGAGCTCTTTCATAGAAATGTCAAGAGAGGAAGCACTTCATAGAAAGACGTTTTACAGATGATTACTGTCTACACATTTTCAATGACTGAGTCGAGGTGTCTATGAGTTTACATTCAGCATTATCATAGGTGAGATGCAACAAAATTATCATTAACTGTCGAGAGGAGCAACAATATGAACTTTCTTTTTCTTAAAGAGCTGACTGGGTCAAGTCAAAGAGACAATTTGTACATATATTAGTGCATTACTTTACACTGACAAACGATACGTGTAAAAACTTGTCTGTGTATTTTTCTTCCTACTTTCACAAACTAGAAATGTAAGTTTTAATTACTGGAATTAACATGAAAAAAATGACCTTTTCAGAGTAAAATGTATGCACATTTAAAAAAATAAATAAATCCCATAATACCTTCATAGTCCATGTCCCAGTTGTTCTTCCTAATGGATTCGTTGTCAGAGCTGGATGGGGGGCGGGCTGGGAAATGAGGAGCTACGCTGCAAACCACCGGCCCCTGCGTCTTGGGGGAGGCAACCCCTCCATTCTGGGAGGCGGGGTCTATTTGACTGCGGGGGCGGAGCGAACGGAATGGACTGTTGTCCAGGTCATTCAGGGAACCGTTCAGTGAGGTCATCTCGATAGGATCAGTTTCCGGGGTGACAGCCATCATGCTCTTGGTAAGATTGGGCTGAAAGTACCTGTGCAGAAATAAATTTAGTACATTTTAAAAATGTGTTGCTTTTTTGATTGTATT
Source organism: Galaxias brevipinnis (assembly GCA_036023535.2). NCBI lineage: Eukaryota > Metazoa > Chordata > Actinopteri > Galaxiiformes > Galaxiidae > Galaxias > Galaxias brevipinnis. The sequence goes on from JAVQIZ010061637.1 coordinate 9,773, forward strand.
TATTTTTACGCAGTCAGGATCATTTTGTGTCTTTTTATTGTGATTTTAATTAAACTCACAATGGAAAAATAAAAACATCCTAAACCATGATTATGGTGACTAGTTTCTTGCATACATTAGCTTTAAATACTTTTTTACAGTTACGACTTTGTCGACTTTACTTGTGTGTTTTAATGTCTACAGTTGTCTCTCTATTGTAAAAGCAACATCCAAAGGGGCAAGCTGTAGAAGATGGCCACCTATCTCTGCTGCTAGAGAGCTACTTTCCTGTGGGCTTTCACTCCAACCACTTGACACCTCCTGATTCAGCCCATAAAGGTCAGATAATGCAGGTAATGCAGGTATTGTATAAGATCAGATGAGTTAAGATGTGAGTGAACACCTGCAGCACGGTAGCTATGAAGGTAGGCTGGACTGTGCTGCGTTAGAACGGAGTAGTGTATGTGTGTAGTGTATATATGTTTTCCTTTACCCGTTGGAATCCTGAACACACACAGGCTTCTTCTTCTTCTGCTGCTGGACGTAGCGTTTGCGGAAGCAAACGAACAAGCCGACCAGAAGGAGCAGGCCCAGCACGCTGGCACATATCTCGATGATCTCTTCGAAGCCAATCACGGGCGACACGGAGGGCAGAGGGTCGCAGTGGATGGAGCCATCGGAGAACTTACAGTTGAAGCCTTGTGGACAGGGGTTGGGCATACAGACTTCTATAGGTGGGTTGCACCTATAAAAAACAAAAACAAAAAACACAAGAGTGGATGGTTTTTTTAATAAGTAGGTTTTATAGTAAGTTTGACAACCGTGAAGAAACACACTGGGTGGTTGCTAGTGTCAGGAAGTATGTAGGAAGTCTAAATATGGACATTCTGGACCAACATGCCTACACGTGTTCTTGTGTTCACAGATGGTGCTGTGAACCTTTCAAAACGGAGAAGCAAGTTTGCAAGAATACCTGCCAGTTATGTTCACCCAAATACTGTGTATTTGTGTATATGTGTATGAGTGTGTGTGCGAGTGACGGAGTAAGTAGAGAGAGAGAGAGAGAGAGAGAGAGAGAGAGAGACTGTGTGTGTGTGTGTGTGTGTGTGCAGTACCTCTTTCCATCACTTTGCTGTGAGCAGTTGCAGCTGTAACCTTGGATCTTTGGCACGCACACCATTCCATCAGCACATGGCTGGGAAGCGCATGGGTTGTCCAGCTCGCAACGAGGTCCGAAGAACTGCCCTAGACATCTGCAGCGGGGCTCTGGAGAGTAAACCACAGGCACAGGATGTTTTGAGGTTGGCACACGAAATCAAAAGCTACAAGGAGGTGTAACTCCCTACTGCACCTATGCAACACGTGACAGTGGTATTTACTTTTACTTAAGGGTGTGGTATACGTTTTTATCTCTGCGTGTGTGGGGTGTGAAAATCATTTTCTGCTTTCCGCTAATTAATTCCTTTTTGCAATATCTAATTGTTAATAGCTCTGGGGTAATTATATTTTAATAGATACAAGGGCTTATTAAATAAATGTTCAGGCCTGTAGAGAAAAAAAAGGGATTTTGAATGTTTATAATGTTTATCGCTATCAAGCTGACCTTAAACAGCTCATCCAGATACAACCACATCACTCACATTCTCTCCTCCCTCCATTGGCTCCCAGTCCGCTATCGCATTGATTTTAAAATTTTAACATTTGTTTTTAAAGCTCTTAATGGTCTGGCTCCTCCTTATTTGTCAGAGATTTTAACCATCCATCGCTCCAGTAGAGCTCTCCGTTCGTCCACTAGGAACAGAATTTTTTAATAAACACTTCAGACAGTTAATGTTAAAACACGGCATCATTCACTTTGCAACAGTAGACAATGACACATTTACAGGAAACTATTCCAAGAATCCGTTCAATTTCAAAAACCTTACTGTAGAATTTTTTTCCTTCTATGTTGATGGTGTACAAATTCCTAGTAAACCGTTTCATCCTGATTTTAGGGTCGGGGCAGCAGTTTGTGAATACAATCAGCTTTCTTTAGCAACAGGAAAATATTTGAAAGACCAGCCTCTAGCCATAACCAGACAAGAACATTTAAATGGTTGCATCCTTTATGCATTTAACTTAAGCCCTGATGAAGGATGCGGGCCGCATATTTAATTAATTAGCTCAGGAAGCATTAGAATGGAAATGCGTTTCCGGGAACAATTCCAAAATACAATTACACTAATTGTGTTTGCAATTTATGACCCTGTCATTGAAATATCTAACTGTAGACAGGTTTTGGTAGATTATTACTAATTGTGCCTGTAGAAGAAAAAAAAAGAATACTATAGAATTAACTGGTATTTTGAAGAAAATAGCAAAAAGAACCCATTTTCTAGACGTGGTGGTATGCAATCATCTATCACCAATGCCAATCACGTCATTACCTGCCATGATGGTGATCAGCACAAGCCCCTCGACTAAAGGAGGTGAACATCGGTTAGCTGTCTATCTAACGCGTGACAACGTTGGCTGTTTTTTTTTTTTTTTTACAGCTTTGTGAATAAACCAGACTTTATTAAATTTCCTAAAGAGATATACGCTTTTCTTCAAAGAACCTGTGATAATATACAATATTCCACCAAGCAAGTTAGAGATACAATGGCTATTACCTGTGGACAACGTTCAGTATATTTTCTATAATATACAGGTAAGTGTAAAGGTCTGAACTATAAAGTGATGAATAAATATTCAGACAATTTATTGAAAAACGATGCTATGGTATCCAAATTTGTAAACAAATTACAGCCTTGTCTATGTAACGATAACTTGTTTGATTGTGTGCAGCATATACAGGCAGGAGAAATGGATACGTTTTGTAAGTAAAGATCAAGTAAATACATTCTCTTTGGATCAGATGATTTTCTATATTTAGACTTGCAGAAAACACACATATCAATACAATTACAATAATTGCAATACAATGGAAAACTTGTATGCATTCAAAACAGTTACAGAATAAAACACATATATAAAATAATAATAATGATAAAAATAACTTAAAAAGGGAGCCATGTTGAGGGGTTAATGGTTGGAGATTTGAAATGGGGTGTCATGTGTGGGTCTAAGTGTCTGAGAGGAGGTGACTGTCGAATGCCTGATCTATGAGGTGAAGGTGATCGTGCTGGAGTCATGCTAGAACTGCTTTTATCAGGGGTTGCATAGCTCTTATACAAACTGATTTTACGTCTAACATTTTGGTTAGGAATAGCTGTCTGGGGAATATTTACATTTGCCAAGACCTCTAAAAACTCATGCCAGTCTACGCTCGTCAGAAACCCTGTAGGCGGTTGTGACATTTTTTATCAAGTCTAAAATATGAGAGCCTCTTATCCTATGGCCTTTTACAACAACTTCACCCACTTCAGGGTGCCAAGAAACATCTTTTGACTTTCTCATCTTATCCAAAATAATCTGAGCATTTTTCTTACTCACCGATATATTTTAAAAATATCACTTATGTCATTATCATCCATTCCAGCTGTAGTCTCTGGTACTGATACGCTACCCTCAGCATTTGAGGGGAGAGCCAATGTCAACATGTTTGACTCGAGAGCCCCCTGCTTTACCAGCGATACATATCTCTGCAAAAGAGCAGAATACTGTTTTGCCTTCTCATGTAAATCATCGACATTTTGACTCAGGATATGTCTACTAGACTGATCCAAATAATTTTCTGCCGTCTGTCTAATATTCTATGGAGACCCCTGTCTCAGCTGATTTAGCAGCACTTGCGGTACAAGATGCATATTCCATCTTATCACAGAGGTCTTGAGGCAAGCAGACTAGTGACAAACGGTACCACAACGCTTAAAAGAGGCAAAAGAAATACCAACAGTCGTTTCTTCTTCTTCACAGTAATCTTTTTATTTGCTAACAGTATGTTTCCGCTCTTATTTTAAAAATTTTTAAACTGGGTCTTCGTGAGAGGTATTTTTCCTTTAAAAAGGTAAACAAATATCTCGCATAATGCTAAGGTAAAATCTGAAGAAGCAGCTTGTAAAATACCCTTACTTTGCGAGGGGGTAGCTTGAAATAATGCTCTGAGCATCGGTAAGTTTCTCCTTAAGAGAGTCGACATTATCAAACCTTCTTTGGTAAACAACCGGATTGCGTATGGTGCGAGCCGTAAATGGTCGGGCGTCTTTGTCTTGTAATCGATCATAAGGTAACCAAAGGGTTCATTTGTGGCATTTTCAAAACACTCCATGAAATATTTTGTTTTGCCAGGATACATTTGACGTCCTAAAACACTTATCTGATAGTTATCTATCGGATTCTTTGATAAAAATAAATAATTTGTGTTTAAAGTAATTGTTCTACTTGACTTTCCCTGACAAAATCTATTTTGTATCAGGTAAAAACTGTTTATTTGCTTGTGATGCGTAAAGTGTGTGAAAACGTTCTGAAAACTTCAGAATTTTTACACGCCTCATCCATAACATCGTCGATTATTAATAGGTGGGATTGTCCTGGGGGAAAGAAAATTTCATCACACAAAGAGGCAGGCATACCGTCTATAATTTGACTTGTCAAAATTTCAACAGTTCTTCATATATCGGTTGTCAACATGGGTAAACGTAAACGATATTGATTAAGGTTGAATTCCTGGCACTTAAGGTAATGCCTTTAGCTTTCATACAACTCTTTGTACCCACAAGACTTGGGGCTTGAGGATGCAAAATGAGTAATGTGATCAGAGCCCCCATCAGCCCCATTTATCTCATCTGTTTAAATCATCCAAATAAGGGCCTAAGGCAGGCATCCAGTCTCCCTCTTTTGATACAAAGACAACAGAGTCAGTGTCAGAGTAAATACATCTCTCCCCCAGCTGGTCTATAAGTTTTTTCAGCTCTAGCCGGGCCCATGCCGTTGTGAAACAACCTATGAAGACACACACTTTGCTGGATCTAGCTATAGAGGGAGGCTGCGGCCTGGAGCCCAGACAGCCACAGTCCCCTCAGGCAGCCACAGGCCCCATGCCGTTTAGGACACTGACAGATAATCATATGCGGTCCTAACGTAAACGTATACATTAATAACTGTCTGTACAATTAGACAAATTGATTTTACACTTGAAAAAGAGTAAAAAGTTACAAAGTTATTTAGCTTTACTTTGCGATTGTTTAGTCAATTAAAATATAAACATATTAAGATGTGAGATGAAGTATGCTGCAGCGGTCGATACGTATACATTAATAACCCTCTGTAGAGGGTGACGAATTGGTCTTATGTTAATAACGGTCTATAGACGTTGACCATTTTTTTTTAAACGATATTTAGCTTCACATTGAAATGTTTTTTATTTATTTATATATAAACGTTCAATTCAGATATGAGATATGAAGTATGCTTATTAAGATATGAGATATGCTGCACTGATTGTACAATATAATGAAAAGCACTGCTACTGATTAAAAAGGCTAACTTAGTGTTTTAGCATATAGTTATATCCACACATTTTTTTGATACACAGGAGCCAAGTGCAATTGTATGAGGGGCCGTATAGGCCATAATTCAAACTTACCTCTCACACATACTATGGAAAACCTCTCACACACACTACTGAAATTAAACCTCTCACACATACTACTGAAAACCTTTCAAATGACTACTAAAAACCTCTCACACACACACACACACTACTGAAAATTTAACCTCACACACACTACTGAAAATCTCTCACATACACTACTGAAAACCTTACACACACACTTCTGAAAATATACCTCTCACACTCACTACTGAAAACTTCACACACATACAACTGAAAACCTCAAACACACACTACTGAAAATTAAACCTCTCACACACTACTACTGAAAACTAAACCTCACACACACTACTGAAAATTAAACCTCTCACAGATACTACTGAAAATTAAACCTCTCACACATACAACTGAAAACCTCTCACACACACTACTGAAAACCTCTAACACACACTACTGAGAATGAAACCTCA
>JAVQIZ010061642.1:0-12462 GCA_036023535.2 Galaxias brevipinnis
GTGTGTGTGTGTGTGTGTGTGTGTGTGTGTGTGTGTGTGTGTGTGTGTGTGTGTGTGTGTGTGCGCGCGCGCGCGCGCCAGGGAACGGTTGGCATCTCTACTGTAGCCACAGTCACACCAAGATGTTCTCTCTCTCTCTTTCATCCCATCCCCTCTCTCTTCGTCTTTGGATCAGAATGTGTGCGTGTCAGCGACTCCAGTAAACGGGCTAACAGACGCTACTTAGACCTGATCTACTTATTTCTTAGGACACACAAACACACACTCGTGCTCACACACACACACACACACACACACACACACACACAGAAAAGGGTGATACAGATAAGTTCCTTTAGTCGCAAAGTGCCTGTTGGGTCAGTTGGGAGTACAGTATTAACACCCTGAGCCTGGTTAAGAGGTTACCTGCAGACAGAGAGGTCCAGTCAGGTCAGGGTATTCACAGTGGTGGACGTTTGCACCAAGTCTTTTCAAGTCTTCTGATGTGTCATTGAGTGCATGGTTTTGGGCTAGGCCAAGAGGCTAGGGAGTGAGGAGTCTGGGGTCCCAAAGTAGCGGACAGGCTGGGCCTGGCGGGTAAAGTGACTCGGTGGAGGTAGCCAGAGAATGGTGTTTTTTAACTAGGATACAGGTTTAGGAGGTCAAGAGTGGTGTGGTTTTGGAATGGTGTAGTCTAAAGAGATGTCTTAGGGACAGGACTAAGAGGTGTTCAGGCTACAGGCATTGTCCCTGGCTCAGTAGGCCAGTGTGTGGGATCCGTCCATGCTAGTTATGGAGGTGCTCTCAGTTTGGAAAGGGGGCCCTCTGCTGGTGACTTAACGGAAACTCCAGCTGGTGTAAAATCCACCCTCCTATAAAATCTAAAAGCAAAAACATGCCTGCTGATAATAATATTACCGATAGGAGTTCTGGAGTATTGTGTATCATGCACTCTATACATGAATATGAATAAAGGTGTGTATATATATTTCATATGTTACGCTGACTATGTTGCGTGTGTTCATCACAATGTCTCCCTGTCCAGTGCTCAGTATCCGGGGCATCCAGGACGAGGACCCCCCCGACCCTCAGATCATGCGATTGGACAACATGCTGCTGGCGGAGGGCGTGTCGGGCCCGGAGAAGGGCGGGGCCTCGGCGGCGGCCGCTGCCGTTGCCGCAGCGGCGGGTGGGTCGCCCAACGACGGGAGCATAGAGCACTCAGACTACAGAGCCAAGCTGGCGCAGATACGACAGATCTACCACTCCGAGCTGGAGAAATACGAGCAGGTGGGAGCGGGAAAGACACCACACACACACACACGCACTAACACACACACACACACACACACACACACACTAACACACCTAACCGCTGTGTGTTATGTGACCGTCCCCCTGCCAGGCGTGCAGCGAGTTCACCAACCACGTGATGAACCTGCTGCGGGAGCAGTCGCGCACGCGGCCCATCTCGCCCAAGGAGATCGAGCGCATGGTGGGCATCATCCACCGCAAGTTCAGCTCCATCCAGATGCAGCTCAAGCAGAGCACCTGCGAGGCCGTCATGATCCTGCGCTCTAGGTTCCTGGATGCAAGGTGTGTGTGTGTGTGTGTGTGTGTGTGTGTGTGTGTGTTAAAAGTGCTTGTCAATGTTGGTTGAGAGGTCTTGATGCTAGCTTGCGTTTCTTCACCCTTAACTGTTCGGCCTCCATTGACCGTCATAGATCAACAGTCAGACGAGGTCAACCTTTCCACAGTGCTCCCTTCATCCCTCTAATGACGGCTGCCATTGTAACGGGGGTCTTCCCTGCTCTTTCAGGCGGAAGCGTCGTAACTTCAACAAGCAGGCCACGGAGGTGCTCAACGAGTACTTCTACTCCCACCTGTCCAACCCCTACCCCAGTGAGGAGGCCAAGGAAGAGCTGGCCAAGAAGTGTGCCATCACCGTGTCTCAGGTCAGAGGTCAAAGGAATACGCCCTCAAATAGTTAGGATCTGTACGTTTCTTTCCTTTTTTTGACCTTTGTTTTGTTTTTCTTATTGTATGAAAAAGATGGACAGCCATAAAAAAAGCGTTTTATCCATCGCTATAACAACAATAAACCAACAACAATAAATAAACAATAAACAAGTGGAACTCACTGGAGTGCACTCACGAGGGTCACAAAACAGTTTGATGAAGAGTCATTTTCTTCCTCTATCCCTCCCTCTGCCTTCCAGGTGTCCAACTGGTTTGGGAATAAGAGGATTCGGTATAAGAAGAACATTGGCAAGTTCCAGGAGGAGGCTAACCTCTACGCAGTGAAGACCGCTGTGGATGCAGCCAGCGTGTCCTCCCAGGCTAGCCAGGCCAACTCCCCAGCCACGCCAAACTCGGGTAACCACACACACGCACACACACACACACGCTCACACCCAAATACACACCAGTCCTCGGCCATCTCCAAATCTAAGCTCGACTCCAGCTCACACGGCCTTGACCCACCTAACACACACTCCCTGCCGCAAGCAGCCTCTCTTCTGATTGGCTGAATCCCCTTCCGCAGGCTCGTCAGGCTCCTACAGTCGGCCCAGCACGGGCCCCACCCACCTGGGTTTGAACTCAGCCAATGGGGAGGGGTTATTTCTCAACCCCTCAGTGCTGGCTCAGGTAGGACTGCAGTAAGACCCCTCCCAGACCCACCCAGATACTTTCCCCAACAACCCTCTCCCTATAGCTGATGATCCCCTGGTAATGCTGGTTGTGCCTAGCTCTAGTTCCTTCTCCATGCTCCCTGATCCCACAGTCTCTTTCCAGGTACAGAACACTCCCCTCAGCCCATGCAATACGGAATTGTACGTTTGGAGTCTCTTTTGGTTCCCTTTGTCCAAGCCCCCCACCCTCCCACCCCTTGTTTGAAGACACTTCCCCTGCCTTGCCTCTTGTGTGATCTCTAGTGGTCGTCACTATCCCACCAACTGTCCTCTGTACATTTTCTATCCTGCTTGGACCATAGTCCCTCTTCTCCACCTACATACACTGGGGTATGTATAGAGTTTGTTTCTTTGTGTTGACGTGTATACTGTGTGTGTGTGTATGTGTGTGTGTGTGTGTTGTCCGGCCCCCTGCAGGCGGATACCCAGCCCCGTGTTACACTCCTGACGGGAGGTTATGAGGACCTGCCGGGCGGAACTCTCTTCCCCCCACATTGTCTCCACGTGAGTAGCTCCTTTGTGACACGCGCTCCGTTACAGTAACACACTTTTCTGTTAGGGGTTGTCACGGTGATCCACTGTCTCTATGGCGACGTTGTCTTCCAGGTTGACAGCGGTTGGCAGGACGACGTCGAGCCCCCCTCCCTCACCTCTCCTTCTGGGGCACCGGGTAGTGTGCACTCTGACACCTCTAACTGAGACCTCATCCCTCCCTCACACCTCCTCGTCCCCTCCCAGCTCCTTCCTTTCCAGCCCCTCCTCCTCCTCCTCCTCTTTTCCAACTTCCCTGTACCTCAAACTAACAAACCTTAAACACCCTGTAGTCATACCTCAAGCTGAGCCACCAACACCCTTTCCCCCCCAAAAAACATGCTCTTTTTCTATTGTTTTCTTAGAGCGTTATTACCACCTTTAAAAGTCCTTAGATACATTAACTCCTTACAACTATAACCCCCCTCTCCCCGACAACGCTTTCATACCCTCCACAAGTTACGTCTTGAAACCACCGTCTTTTTTTTTTCCTTTATTTTTTTATAATCACTTTGTTTTTTCTCTTCTCGTTTTATAAAAAGATAATTCTAGTCACTGATGTAGAGAGGATTTTCTAATACTGTTTCACTACATTGGAGCACCAGCCTCACCGCAGGTTGGAGCTAGGTGCGGATACATGTTACTCAAAAGAACGGAAAGTGTATAACGGGAAAAATGCAAAAAAAGAAGAATATGTTACTTGTCTTCCATGCATGTAGTCCTTTTTAGATGTTTAGCAATGATTGTATTTTCCGTTTTTGTTTTTTCGACTTTTTAATAAAATGTTGCTACGGAGAAAAATGTATACAAGAAAAACTTCTAAATGGCAGAAAATAACCAAAAATGAATAAACACATTGTATGTCAATTATTACACTTCTGGCTACTGTTTTCAATCTATTTGTAATTAAAGGTTGCCATTGTTCTTGTACGATTAAGAAGGTAAATTGCAAAATGATCAACCTTCCTGACATGTCATTGTACATACTCAGTGTACATACTACATACCCATGGAGATTTTGTGTGGAAAAATGTCTTTCTCGCTTGATCTAGGGATGCATCTTTTGATGAGGTAGTTACTCAGGCTAGTTATTTGGATCTGAGAAGGTCTGACCTTTTAAACATAGGCCAAAGGTTGGATAAATAGGGTAGTAGATAGTGGTATCACATTCATAAGGTATTCCCCTCCCTCACATAATCAATTGCTGCCTTCTACACAGAGGAACCAGAAAAGAGAGCATCCATGTAGCTATATTCTTTTTTACTTCTCAGGCATCTAACTGGTGACCGTAAAGTGCCTACAGCTGCTATTTCGGTTGAGTGCTCCAGCTTAACAGCACTGATCCATTAATTGCTTTTACGTTGAATGTGTTTACTTGAAAATTAGTGGATAAATAATTGAGTGAGAAACTGAGTGGCTCTGCGAGTGAGCAAGTGATACCAGGGCAAACGTTCAACTCCAAGGCTTAGTTCAGTTATTTGACCATTGACCATTGGAAATGGCTCAAAAGTGATGTAGTGAAATGAGGGCAAGGGGGTAGCTGAGGGGGAGGGTAAGAGTAAACACAAGGGACAAAGAGTGAGGGGAGGGATGCAGGTGGAGAGTGAGCTGGGTTATGGACAGGATTGTACTGCAACCTTATTTTCTACATGTACACAATGGCCCTCTGGATTGAAGCATTGGTGCTGTGCTCTGTGCTGTCTGTGGGTAAGTGTCTCCAGAGCTAACCTGTCATCTCAGATTATGAATATTGTAGGACTTAAGGGGCATTCATAGATAAACAACAACGGGTCAATGTTTGCTGTGTGGAATTTGGAATGTCACGTGTTTGTGTGTAGTATATTTCTACATACTTTCAACGGCATACTTTTTTATTGAAGTGGGTCTTGTTTAAAAACTCCCATTAAGCAAATGGTTATTGATGAGGTGTTGAACAAAATATTTACCAAAATGATAGCTGTATGGATCAGTACACATGTAATACATATATGGGCAGTAAAATATTTTTGATTTATTTAATTGGAAGCCCATTCTGAAATATAATGTGTGTCTTTTTTCTGCTTAGTCATCAATGAAGGTTCCTGTAGGATTTCTGTGTTAATGATTGTGTGTTTGCGTTTGCAAGGCATTTGTTTGCACATTTTCTTCACGTTGGACTAAAGGTTCACAGAGTGAACCCACTGCACTGCCAGCATTTGTGTATATTTGTGTAGTGTATGTGAGTGTGTGTGTGTGTGTGTGCGAGAACGCACAAATATGTTATTACTTTTCTTGGTGAATATGCAGTGGTATGTAGGGTGGATTTAACATCATGTGTTTGTATGTACCAGGGTACATGACCACTTCCACAGCATTCAATCCCCAGGCTGTTTGCTGGGAGATATGTAACCCTCTACTCTCTGTCGTCAGTGGCTGCCCAGCTCTCTGTTCTGTCAGTGGAGCCGCGAGCCACTGCCGCACGTCAAGGGGAGTCCGTTAGCTTCAGGTGCCGGGTTCTGAGCGGATCGCAGCCCGTCAATCTGGAATGGAAGAGAAACAACAACCAGCCCCTGCCAGGTAGATGGGTCTGGACCTGGTTTCACCAACACACACACACACACAGACGCCAACACCATAGGACAAAAGTATCCAACACAACAGCCGGATAGTTTGTTCCTGTTCTGATCCGTTCTGGTGCGGTTTAATTGCAGACAACGTGAAGATTGGTCCTGACGGTTCTGTGCTGACCATTGCTAACGCCCGTCCCAATAACAGTGGGCAGTACCGCTGTGTGGCCACCAACTCAGGGGGTCGGGCTACCGCCACAGGAACTCTAACTGTTAGAAGTGAGTCTGACTTCGGCAATGAGCGTATCTCTTAAGGTAGGGTTGTCGCTGTGATTGTGTAAATGTGATGCTTTCCCCTCAGTTTCCCCTAAGCTGCGTGTGACTCCACCCGGGCCCTTGCATCTCAGGGTGGGCGAACCTGTGTCTCTGGAGTGCCATGCCACAGGTAGGCCACGCCCCTCCATTATCTGGAAACGTCAAGGCTCCAACCTCCAACTGGCTGTCGTGACAACAGAGGATGGAAACACCATGCGGGTGAACTATATACAAACACACACACACACACACACACACACACATACATAAATTTATTTGTGCGGAACGTTGTAAGTGTGCAGGGACATACGGTGTACAGTTACCCTTTTCTCTCCCCCCCGACCCTCTAGTTGGCAGCGGTGAAGGCTGAGGACTCCGGGGTGTACATCTGTCAGGCTGAGAACAGTGAGGGCGTGGCTGAGATCAAGGTAGAGCTCACTGTTGAGGGCGGGCAGATCGTCACCTTGGCGCCAGTGGCCTCGGTCACAGCAGAAGAAGTGACCGCAGTGGCAGGGCAGAAGGTCATAATGGAGTGTCAGGCCACTGGTGAGATTTTTGTCCATCTATTTGTGTGTGTGAGCACGCATAGTAAGCTAAGTTTCACTATACAGAACATCACCGAAACTCTCTCTTTTCTTTTTCCCAATCTCTCATGTCTCCTTTCCCTTCTTTTATTTTTATTACGCCCATTCTCTGCCTTTAACAAGATTCCTTCTTTTCACCTCATCCCCTTCTCTTCTCTCAGGCTCCCCGACTCCTGACATTGTCTGGTCTAAGCTGAGGGCCCCATTGCCGTGGAAACACTCAATGGAGCGTGGAGTTCTGACTTTGACCAGTGTGGGGCGCCAGGACTCTGGACAGTACATCTGTAATGCCACCAACATCCATGGATACAGCCAGGCTTTCACACAACTGGAGGTGGATTGTGAGTGTGATCACATTCGCACACTTGATTGTAAAATGACAACTTCAGTGTTTGATTATTTTTCTGTGCGTTCTGATACTCTTTTACATCCTAAAAATAAATGTCTTCTGTAGCCCCTCCATACACCACCATTCTGCCTGACCAGGTGAGGCTCCGCCCAGGTGATGCCCTTCGCCTGCAATGCCTTGCCCATGGGTCTCACCCAATCAGATTCCGCTGGAGCCGGGCTGGTGGGCTTAGTATGCCTGCAGGGGCGGAGTCTACCAAGGATGGTCAGCTCCGTATTGGCCAACTGAGAATGACGGACACTGGAACTTACAAATGTGTGGCCACAAACCATGTGGGTTCCAGTGAGGCTCGAGTTAAGGTCACGGTCAAAGGTGAGTATGGAGAAGGGCTGTCATTACATTGTGCTTGTCAGTAAGTAGTAGACACTTCAAAACAACTGACGGTTTCTCTCTGTTTGTAATTCTCAGTGTGAGCCCAGCTCATCATCCAGCCTCTCTTTGAAGACATTGCTCCATGCAGCTCCTGGTATCCAAGAACAATATTCAATAGCAGGGTCACATCCTCTAGGAAGTGCCAGCTCGTGAACTAGTGCTATTAGAGAAAATATTGACTTACAGTATAATTAAGAAATTCTTCATGTGACCCAATGTTGATTCGATGTTTAGTTTGAATTACAGTTTTCATTAAATGCTTGTAATATTGCCTGTGGCGTTCCTATTTGTCAAGCACACTGGAGTCATGATACACTCTCTACCCTATGCAGCATGAGTCAGAGGGATTAGGCACTAAGTGCTCAAAGGACAAATACCATCTATCTATGAGGCCTTACTACATCCAGTCCATACAGAGCAATATAGTTCTTCAGAGCTATGTTGGTCCATGGCCTTCTGCAATGCACACAATGCATTTGCTTCATGTGGGAACAGCTTGGATCTCTAGCAACAGTGCCCTTGTTGTTATTCAACTGTATAGGGAGGGCTGATTTAATGCATTACAGTATTTAGTGCAAGTATTGTTTTCCACTGGGTCTTATTCACAGCCCAAGGCTTTAGGAAATCAATTCCAGCAGACTCTTTGTGTGAGACAGTTGGGTAAACATTTCTCCAGCGCTGGCACAGCGCAACAAAGTGTGGAGACAGGTCTGGCATCGCGAGACTAGGTCAACATGGACTTTCTAACTGTCCGTTAAAAGAGCAAAGTTCCTTCTGATCAACAACACTAATTATAGACATTACTGCAACACTGAACAAATAGATTTAAAAAATGAACAAAAGATGTCCAATGTGATGACAATACTATTCTCTAGTCTATTGTTTTGTTTCAGTTTTATTTCTACACGCTGTAAAGCAGCACTCTTCTTACAAGGAAAATAACTCATTTCACCCCATCATGGTGTCTGTTTTGCGTCATTGTGGCTCCCTTTGCGCAATATTTAAAGGTCTTGTTCTTTTTTTGCTCTAATCTTTTTAATAATCTTCAAATCTGGGGCAATACCAAATATGTAAATATATTTTTCAGAATCCCTTTACTTTCTTTAAAACTAATTTCATATACATACATGCATACGTTTCCTCTATCAACCTTAATCTTTCGCCTTTTCCCAGTATTTTCCTCACTCATTTACATTCGAAAGTGAACTAATTGTGTGTGTTACAAGTGTGTTAGTTTATCTTTGGAGAAGGTCCAAGCCACTTAACACACATCCCTGCTTACATTGCCTTGCATTAGAGTGACAGGCGGTCTATACATACACACATGTGCCTTCATTTCTTCTTCTGTGTGTGTATGTGTGTGTGCGTGTGTGTGTGTGTGTGTGTGTAGCACAAGCCTGAGGGGAAATTCCGAATGTTGTTTTTTTTTTTTTACAGTCTGAAATCTTTATGCTCCATCTCTGACCCGGTGACTACCACCTTTAACATAGGAACCAGTGAGGTGAGAGAATTTCCTAAGGAAGTTTGAGGTGGAAGGGTGGTGCCTTTTACGTCCGTTGCCATGGCTTCTACCTGTGGAATTACGATAAGCTGCGGGGCAGGAGGTCAATATGGGAACAATAGCAGTGGCATGGCATGGAATGGTGGTGCGATAACGGGATAGACAGGGTGGAGTTTCTCTGATTCTGCTTTGTGCTGCTTAGATGCAGAGAGAGCAATGTGTGAGATTCTGTATCTGATCATTGATAAAACTGGCATTTTCTTTCTCCCAGCCAGCTGGGGGGAACTCGGAGTGATAGCCAGACATTGTTGAATAAACTACCGTTCTCTAAAAAAGAACACAATCACTGACAAAAAAGGCTCAACGATATCTGTATGAATTTCTACACTGAGAACAGCTTAAAGCCTTTGCCTGGGCCTAAGGGGATTAACGATCATTGTTCTAACTCAGGGTCTTGAGCTGCATGTCTATGTCATTAAGAGGCTAGCATATTCCTTGTTCTGTCTCACACTGATCCAAAGGCACGCGGTGGTGAGATCCATTTAGAGAGTCTTTTCTTTCCAGCTTCAGTGCTGAGAACAAGAGACAAGGAGGAGTGGAAGCCAGTCAGTCAGTCTGGAAAGGCAACGTTCTTACAGCATCGACCATGAGCCGTCCCTTCCATGGTCAAAAGAACTCCACAACGTCCAAACAAAACACTCAACAGCTCCACCTACATCAAATGGGATGATCTGAATGGTCTAATCACTTCAACACAATTATAGAACAATGACAAAATATTATGATCAACAGTTCTGTTTTTTTCTAAGAGAATATATTGATCATAGCCTAATGTAGCAAGTTTTGGTTGGTTTCATACACACAAACAGAAAGCCAACTAACTCCTTTGCATAGTCAATCTTTCAAATGTTTGAAACGATGAATTTGCCACCACAGTGCGTACACGGTGTGTGGGTTTCAGGGGCTTGAGTTGACGTCACTCAAACCACAGAAATAAAAGGAAGGCGTTTGTGTTTCATATCTGGTTAAAAATGTGTGCTTTAAAGAAGATACAGGAGGCCAGGAAAGAGAGTGTGGTAAGCAGAGAAAGAAACTGATATTTTCTCCATCCATCATCATCAGAATAGTCCTCTTCAGATTAAAGACTACCCAAAAGGGAACATTCAGTGGAAAACCCCTGGGAAGCGATCCCAAAGAGACCAACCCATAAGCCCCCTGATATCAAAGAGAGAGAGAGAGAGAGACTCCAGGATTACAGTTGCTTTACTTCTCAGTGTTTCCATAGAGAACGATGGTGGTCGTTAATCCAACAAGCTTTACAAATCGAGTTGGAGGAAATTTACACCATTCAACATAGCACTCAGATGGAGTCTTTCAGGAGGGAATCCAGTCCAGTTTAACAGATACACGTTGTTTTTGTAGTTAATACAGGTTTCTGTTTGGCCCATGGCATATGATTTCAATTAAAAGATTAAAGCTACCTTTATACACTCTCTAATTCCAGATTTAATAGCTAGCGCTACACGCCCCTTCTCAAACCCCCCGCTTTTCCCATCTTTGGTGTTCGCCTGGTTGGATGTTTGCTTAAACGTTAAAAGTCATTTATTATACCCATTATCAACGTATTATTTCTAGCATTCTTCCATATTTACATGTGGATTACACAGACCAGCTTTGATATGCGTGCGTGTGTTTGTGTGTGTTATTGTGTGTGATTCTTGGCATCTGAACACACCTCAGTGCAATGTAGACTGTAGACTGTTAGACCTTCCATAACCCAAACAGAGAATGACCTAAAATAGACCCTAGGAGGCTGATTATGATTAATCTACAGTGAACTATGCCTCACCTTCATAAAGTACAGATTCCCTCTGGTACTGTAGCTAGGTCCGGGTAGAGGCAGTTGCTCTTTGGTAGGGAATATAAAAGTTAAAAAGGTCCAAAGCGTCATTCCCTTCGTTGGATTTCCCCCAGGTTAGAGAGGTTTTCCACAGTCTGTTACATGTCAAGTCTGACCCCCTGACCCAGGAGCTGAGCTTAGGGAGTGTCATGAGATAACCAGCTCGACCCACAGCCAAGTCAAACCAAAGACTGGTTCAACGAAAGGACTAGCTTTTAGTCCAGGATGTTTGCTCAAAGCACTGAGCCATGTCATGCTAAAATAACAGAGGGAGACCATCGTGAATCTCATGAGGCCTTGCTGACATGCCTTAAAACGTCTCTCCGTTTGGGTTTTTTGGAGTGATGGCCTTGAGTCTTTCCCTAGCCATATCGTTTCCGGGGGCGTGTGTTTGTGTGGGAAAGCATGGGAAACCAGACAGACTTAGACGGGCCAATGGACGGGACTTTTCCCCTCATGTGTGACTCCAGCATTAAGGTCCTACATCCTGCATCCATTCCTCATGTGTTGTGTTTGCCATCTCAGCCACAAATTAGTTTCATACCCATGTAGAAATAGAAGTGTCCAATCAAAACTACGGGAGGACATTCATGAACTGGGGATCTACGTAGAGATAAGACTTGGGGAAATTATAAAGTTAAAGTTCAAGCAACATTGTGTCTACAACTACAGCTTAGGAGAAATAATACATTATGTGCAGTACCAGTCAAAAGTTTGGACACCTTTCCCATTAAAGTAAATGTACTGTACATGATTTAGCAGTGCCACCTTCTCTAAATGAAACATGTATTTGATGATTAATGATGTAAAGATTATTTAGCAATTTAGGGTTGTTTTAACTTTTGGTTCCTGTTCTTAAAAAAATCCAAACTACTCATTCATTGTTGTGTGATGTTTGGTAAATCGTCATTTTGAACTTCAGTTACAGTGTTATTATGTCCAAACTCAAGCTGCATGGACAGCATTTTATGAACTCGTTGATAGTTTGATGGATTACCATTAAGTTGCTTAGACCATCAGACAAGCCTACCTACATGTCCAACTATCACATCTCAGAGGGGATACCGGCGTGTTATTCCTCTATGTGGGTTTCTTTCACTGTGGTTTGGTAATCATGTTAGTGTTACTTCCTCCATGTCACATGACCAGGGAATCAGATGGTCTGACTTCAGAATAAGTACCAACCGCCAAACATCCATGTGCACACACACACACACACACACACACTGATCATACTAAGAATCTGCCTGTTTTCCAATTAGCTTGTTACCTTGTTAACTCAAAAAGCTCAGTACTGAGATATTCTCTTCACTTTCAGCTTCCTGTGTGTCTGCAGCTGCAAGCCTCTCTGTATGTGCAATCACATGAAAACAGATGTCGTAGGGGGACAATGTTAGTACTGCACTACTATTTTAGTATACAAATCTCTGTAGAGATGGAAGCTCTCTCAATTATTGTCATCACGCATTAACAATTGTAATGACTTCTCTTTCACATTTCATCATTAACTGTGCGCGTGTCTGTCTGTGTGGGCACGTCACACGTTTGTGTGTTCGGGGGGGGGGGGGGGGGGGGGTATTTTTTTTTTGAATTGCTTACTGGAAAAAACAGATTTTTTATGCCGAGATTTTT
>JAVQIZ010061681.1:0-16654 GCA_036023535.2 Galaxias brevipinnis
GTGTGTGTGTGTGCGTCTGTGTGGTAACATACATATAGTAAAATTTTTACAAACTTGAAAGTGATAACAGAATATGTTTACAGTTTAATGTACGTCTATTAAATTATAATGGCTGCATATAATTGTTCACAAAGATGTTACCCCAAAATGGGAACAATAGGAAAAGTTTTTTCACTTATTTGACTAAATTATTTTGTTCACTGTAAACTGTACTTCTCTCTCAGAATTAAGAATGTAAGAATCCCATCAGTGACTAAGGAGCTGCCTTCACGCTAGTACAGTGTGCAGTTACATCCATGTAGCCGCCAATTTGTTAATTGAAAAGTTATGTACTTGACATTAATAATTCAACACAGTGCCTCCGAAATTATTGCAGCTTTTGAAGGTGCAAAGTAATGCCTTTAGAATGTTCTGTGGAATGAGGCACAAGGATAGAATGGCAAGGTGAATTTCCATGTCCTTTAAATACTTTAAATGTGGGGTCGTCTGAATGGGTCTTCTTTGTTGGTTGACATTGGATCTAAAGGTTGGTTAGCTGTCAGAACAACTATTTATTTGACAAGTCATTGCTAGCCTCTCAATCCGTGTGCTTTGAATTAACATATTATTCTTTGAGCTTATCTGTCCATCTAAAGAAAAGACAGCAGTAATGTAGAATTTGTCACTGTTGAATGTAAACTGAACCACTCAGACTAAACAATACAGACTTGCCCGATTCATCCACAAACATAATACACATGGCAAATGTTTAGGGCTAACTCAAAGCAGACAGTTCCAAATGCATGTCTTTACCAGTGTTGAACATACCACAGGCACTCACACACATACAAAATTTAAAAAATCATCCTGTTCTGGCCTTGGTGGTGTATTTTCTGCTTATGCTTCAGCTGACAACAGCAATAGGTTCTTTGTTGACCAGCATTTAGCACCCGAGCTTATGAAATTAGAGATGCAGGTTTTCCCTACAATCTGTTTCAAATACTATCGGTCAGTATTTTATATATGAGGAAAACAAACATGTGCTTGGCAACACACAGACCCTTGTATGCACACACGCACACAAACACACACATAGCACTTGTGGTCAATCGAACACTTGCCTATACTCTTTCCCTTAAAGTAGACATGTTTTGTGTATTACTGGTTCTTCTGTTTCGAACACCTGAATTTAGCACCACCAGTGTTTATCGATCTTATACTTCAGAGACTTTTCCCTTGCCTGCAATTGCCGCTCGACCAGAAGACACCTTTCACCCTATCTCCTTGTAACCCTATTTAGCTTGGAGCTAATGAATTATGTAACAACATTTACTTTTTGTCATGTGAAGGTGCTTATAGATTCTCAACGAGAAGGATGATCTCGGGAGAGGACAAAACAATGTGGGTTTTGCCCAGAATGTTTTAATCCCTTACTCCTCTTTTAAAAAAATCTGAAGTCTTATGCAGAGTACACACCAGACTAGACATATTTTAAGAGTATTTTGAGGCGCGAGCACTAGCTGGTCATTGTTTACTTTTTGACACCAAACAATGTAGTAGTATGACATATTTTAGCTTAGATAACTGGTCGACATAGTACATTTGATTGGGAACAATACTCTTACATGTTGATATAACAGGTATTGTTGTTGTGTGTCACAGCCATTGTGTTGTTAGTGGAGTTAAGCTATTGTGCTTGGTGTGGTGCACTGACCATTACAGCCATGCTATATTCTATGGAACAGTTAGTACAAAACGAATGTTAAATTACGTTACACAATAGTTTTGCGTGATTAATGCATAATTGCGTTTATTTTTAGTCCAACAGAGAGCTTTTGGACATCAATAATTATTTATCCAAATATACATGGACATTTTAAGTGGTAGCTGTCCATAATATCATAACAACAATAATCCACAATAATTATATAAATAATTATTTACCTACCAAAGCTCTCTAATTCAATGGTGACATAATACCTTGTCTAGCGTTCTCCCTGCGATCTCTACGGTGTTATCCTGAGCCAACATTAGCACTATTCTTTTGACAGTGTGCTATCTAGCCAGTGAAGTGCTGTGCTGGCAAGGTGCCTATTGAAGTCTAGCATGCTCTGGAATTACAGCTGAGTGGAGCTCCGTGACTGAGCTGTATTTACAAAGGACATTTAGCTGTTGATACTCTAAGCTTACAAGGGGATACATCATTCATATGAATAAGTTGTTGATAGATAGTGTTCATTATTTATTAAGGACTTTTAATAGAGCTCACTTTTCACTCGGTGCTGGCAGGGCAGAGACAGTGGTTGTGCGCTGTGGTGTAAGTGATCAGGGTTACATTGTTGATATCGGCCATAGAACAGGGTAAATACACTGTGCCGTTAGATTTTCTGTGCCTCGAAGACTTATTAGATGGATGCCAATTTCAGAACAGATGATTAAGGTACATGTTTCATCCAGTGCATTACTCTCAAATACCAAAATGTATGATCCTCCCTCTCTCTCTCTCTCTCTCTCTCTCTCTCACGAGCGCGCGCGCACACACTCACACACACACACACACACACACACACACACACACACACACACACACACACACACACACACACACACACACACACACATACCGGGAAGCTTTAGCTAGAGTTACTGGTAACATATCTATATTGGAAAAAGGCAAGAGAAGATGATTTCCAGTTTTGAGTGCCTGACCTGATTGACAGCTTTCGCTAAGATCATAGCATTAGAAAGGGGGGTTGCATGAAAAAAGAGGAGGGATTGTGTCACACAGGGCTGATGATTGACAGCTTTTTCTCTCCTGGTCATCCCTACAAGAGGGGTGTGGCAGTTCAAAGGTCATCCTAGGGGCCAACATACCTGACCCAGCCAGACAAGGTGAGACAGATCCTGCAGGCTCTGCTTTTGAGGGCCAGTCCCCACAACGACTCACAGAGACACGGTGACAGAGTAATAGCCCAATTACCAGTGATTTGTTACTGAGTGGGCAGAGAGCGAAGGCTTGCTGGGCCTGTCATTGGTAGACAAATTACCAAAATCACAATAGCACATCGCCATGGTGGGGTATTGGTGGGGGGTATTGTATGTCGTCTTGGCTATTGTTGGTGATATCCCAAAGAATGCTTTTGTGAGTTATGCGGTTCTCCAGCTTCTTTACAGCTTTCTCTCCCTCTGCGCTGCAGCACATGTGCAGGCATTCCCTCTCTAGCACACCTAAGTGGGGGTGAATACCACTTCTTAGTGCTCTCATGTTCTGCTCTGTCATTCTTCCCTACAATTCTGAAAGCATGTCTGCTATTGGGGAAATGTTTTTTTTGTGGTTCAATGAAAGGTGCGTCCTGCTGCTTTTCCAATCAGCCATTAGACAGAAAGCTTCCGTGCAGTACTGCAGCCATTTACCCCACACACCACAACTCTGGCTTTCCCGGCCTGGCGTTGGTGTTACAGAAAACAGATTGAATCAGATACAATACATTTTTCAGATTTGTAACAAAATGTTTTTTTAGAGACTTAAATAATAATACTAATATTTTTTATTATAATAATAAAAGAAAATAATAAAACATTTATAAAGATACATTGATTACAGTTTTATACAATGGCATAGATCCTCTACTCTACCAAGTTAAACAAAAAAGGTATCTAATTGTGTGTGAAAATCTCATGAGACACTCCACCAAAATCTAAACATCATCTGTTGGAGCAGCATGGTTAGTGTCATAGGTATGTGAATGAATCCTGTCTGTGCCTATTGTCAAAACTGTTCATGTATCAGGGCCAATGCCCGCTCCAGCTGTTGTGTATGCTGTCATAACAGCCAGCTGTTTGAAACCGCGTCTGACCGTGCCACTGCAGACTTGTCACTGTATACGTGTGAGAAACAGGCCATGTCAGCCAGTCTGTTTCCGAACTCTGTGACTCATTCCAAACACCCATGAAATCCCCCTCCTCAGTAGCCATGAAAATGGAAGCTGCTTATGTTGAGTCTAACAAGGTAATACTCAGCTCACGTCTAGAGATCATTTGGTCATGTTCACTTTATTGCTAAACTTGGTAGTTGGCAGTTAGTTGATTAGTAGTTGACTATTCTTTTATGTTTTTTGCTCAAGGTCTTTGCCACATCATTCACACAAAGAAATACAAGCAGTATGGTTTCTATTTGAGTCAAGTTAAATAGCTCAGTCAGTCAGACAGCATTTCTTTTATAATTTTATTTTTAAATAATTATAGTCTATGTGCGTTGTCAGAGACACCCATCTCGCCAGCATTGTCTCTGATGAGTAAATCAAGCGATGACCTGTGGCCTCCTGAGCTCTAATGGTGTCTCCTTAGCGCCATCACACAGCCTTGATCCATGAGGGGCATTCATTCCAGCAGGAGGCAGGGGAAGTGAGACCCTGGCTGGCTCTCACAGGACTGGACTGGACTTGGCGGCAGCACAATGGCCCCTAGCCATGCCCAGGCCCAGGTATCTCAGTACAGCATTAAGTGTGACCAAGCAACCCCACAGACAATCAGGCCCTTACATTGTGAAGGTATTGGCATACAGGTCCTCATCCTGTGCTAAGCATGTGGCTGAGTAACAGATATCAGCATGTGGCATTTATGGGAGGAAGTTGGGCTCCGTTGTGGAAAAGTAGTCCAATGTAGTCCAATGTTGTAATGAAAATGTTTGCTGACTCATTATATATAGGTTTAGGGCTTAACTTGAGGCTTGCTGGAATGTCGGACAGACTTATGTTTGTTTGTACATCTGCTGCAGACAACTTTGATATTTATTGGTTTAAACTGACAAACTGAAGCTAATTGCATAATTAGTTTATTAGTGGTAATTGCGTTGATTCAAATGTAAACTTTTATGTTGTGCGTCAGCTTTCATCCCTTAACAAGTGAGTCTTTACAGGATGTGAACTCTAGACGCCTGGCGTGTATGCTAAGTTAACAACTCCTCATCCTCCTCCTCAGTCAAAACACTGCCTGCCTTTTTATACATCATGAAGTTATCAGGAAAGGCAGTTATTTCACACCATGAAGACATTGGTGGTTTTCCATCAAGTCTCTAGACTCTTTCTGGTTCCATAAGTCCATATGACTCCCCTGGCAGTAAGAGGATGCAGATAGTTCTAGAAGGGAAGAAAAAAAGCAATGTTACGACTAGATCAGCAGAGGATCTGCTTTTTTAGGTTTGACGACACACACTTCTCTTTTCTTATATTTAAATGTTCTAACTTTCAACATAACTTTACCAAAACATATTTTAATTCAAGAGCTCAAAACTTTCAAAGTTACTCGGAAGAAGATTATATTTGAGATCACTAAGATTGCATTCTCGTTTAAGTTCCATTTAAGTTGTCTCTTCAGTAGCATACATCCCTATGATGAAACATTACAGCAAGATGTACCAGCGTCAGGTGGTTGTCTAACCTGATGTGCCAGTAATTAAGAGAGGCATTCTTATTGTGCTCCTAGGCAGCTATTAGGAAAGGATGTTTCCTCCCAGACTATAAACGTGTATAACCTTTAACCCTTGGCTAATTTGTCACAAGGGGACAGGGCAGGGCAAAGCTGGTCACATAACTGGTGGACATGCCTTGCTGCTATCGGAGCAAGATTTGGGTTTCTTTCCAGGCTAGTAGGAGATAGCTGGACAACAGGTTACGTCAGCACTCAATCTGGAGGAACCCAATGGCCAGGAGGAAGGAGGCTGAAATGGTATCGTACCTTAATGTGTCACTGTAATTATAGCATGGCTTATCTCCCATAGCTCTCCTATTATACTCCTGCGATTCAAACCAGCTGATCAAAGGTCAAAGCCACTATTTTTTTTACACAAATTTTTTTCAGTGCACTTAATCCTTGCACTGGTAATCACCTTATGGTTCATATTATGAAATGGGGCTGCAAGCAAACAGGAGCCACAACAGGAGATGGTTTGACTCTCTATGAACTGAAGAGAATCCATAAAGGTTTTCAGTAGATTCAAGGTTTTCTAATTGTATAGGATAATTCGTCAGGTGGAACATTACCTTACTATTAAGCCCGATCCATCCATCCATCCATCCATTAGCTATACCGCTTATCCTATGCAGGATCGCGGGGGGGTGCTGGAGCCTATCCCAGCCGACACAGGGCAAGAGGCGGAGTACACACTGGACAGGTCGCCAGTCTATCACAGGGCACCATTAAGCCCCCTAACTCCAAATTTCTATTCCCCATAATCTTCAACATAAACATATGGGAATCATGCACACTATGGTGGTCTTATTTGGCAACTTAATTAATGTCAACAGTATTCATTTTGGTTAGATATTGGAAGATATTGGCTATGGCAGCTGCGCATCAATTAGAATACATGTATTTCTTTTTGTCAAAGATGAGACAGCATAAATAGGTCAACATCAGCTCTTTTCTTTTGGTTTGCTCCTGACCTGTGGCTGCTCTGTCACCGAGACATGTTTAGCAAATACTGTCTTGAGTAAGGGCATGAGATACCCAAATGTTTGATGAGGGGCATGATGGTTGTCTCTTTTGATCTGCTTTGACCCTTTCAATGGGCTGTGATCTGAATATGTTTAGATGTTGTGACAAGGCTGACCATACCTTGTCTTAAAAAAACTAAATATCTACTAAATGGAAGACAATAGTCAAGGATGTTCACTGCTCAGTGAAGCCCTACATAAAAACTCAAGACTTCTTGATTCAAGAAAAATACAAGACTTTATGATCAAAACATTAAAACAGTCCATGTTTGGGTGAACTTTTGGTAAACAAATGCTTTCGTGAGTATTTCAATGCTTATTCTTTTCTCCTTAATGCGCCCATTTTCGATGTTTTGATATGTTTTAATCAGATACCAATGTTTTATTTTAAACATTGTGCTGTCATTTAGCATTTCGCAATCAAACAGCAGAATGTCAAGCGAGTTGAGAAAATTACTCTCTATTGCGTCATCGGGGGTCCTTCGTGAACTACCGCCATTTCCAGACAAGGGCCTTTGCTGGTTCTGAGTTTGATTCGCGTAATGATCTATGGGCATTGTGGTGTACAACAAATTAAATGGTCAGAAAAAATATGTGTATTTCACTTACATTGATCCTAAAACCTGAACTTGTTCAATCAACTTACTTAATTCAGCCTAAACAACAACATATATTGTTTTCGAAAATCGGTGAAATATCCCTTTAAGCTTTGCTTACTCGTTAGTGCTCTCATATGTGCACCTTTGATATTTGCTAATAGGGAATGTATACTGAATCAATACATTTAATGAAATCCCATTTTAAGTGTTTTCTCTTAAAATCATAGACCAGGTGAGGGATAAAATTCCTCTTTTAAATCGGCCCCTAAATCGCTCAGCCCAAAGACAAAACATTACATTGACGTAAATATTTCAGTTGCTCTGACACTCTGGCCTGGTCCCTCTGCTTGCTGTCTGCTGGTCCTCACAGTGGCCTATTGTGAGGCCCGGGGCAGGAGGCTTTGTGCTGTGCTGCTGGACCTGGCCGGCCTGTTGTGGTGAGGCGTCAGAGCCTGCATGCATGCAGAAGGCGAGAGGATTAAGCGGTGGTTTCTCTGTGTAACTGGCTGCCATGCATGCTCTACCGCTTTGGCACAGGGACACAGTGTGTCATAGATGGCCATTAGCGCTACGTAAGTCATGCATGTCCCCTGATACCTCCGCCACGGAGTCTTTTGGGAGAACGTTCCAATAAGAGTAATGTCCTCCTGGGTGCGACCACCGTTCAACAATTTACGGGCAAATTACAGATTCTAATAAAATAAATTGCTGTCTTAATTAAAGAATCTGCTCCCAAGTTTATGACAGTCATTCCCCCTATGCTGTTCCTATCCAATTTAATTATTCTGATGCACATAATTAGCATGCATTGGCCATTGTTAATCTCATTTGCATATTATATTGGATAATTGAATGAGTGGCTGATGATTAAATTAGGAGGGATGACAGATGATTCAGTCCTCTCTGTAGAAAAGTTAATAGAATGACCAAGCTGGGAATGGGCTTCTCCCTCCATTGCATATTCATATGTTCGCCTACTTACTCCGCTAATTTAAAAAGGGTGTGGCAAAGAGGAGACAAAACTTTAAGAGTGTAGGTCACATGCTGGTGTTACTTTCGCCCTTGGCAATGTTTGGAGAAATCCGTTGCTTCAAACATTGGTTGCTAATATAGATCCATCATTGATCATTTACAGAATAATAAGACAGATGGGACTGGTGTGAGGAAATGAATGTCAAGGCACTTCTAGTGTAAACACAGACTCCAGGGGCCTGACCCAAAGGAAACTGTCATGTCTTTAATGATGGCTGTCTCAAAACAATAGGATGGACAACAAAACACTATTCTATACCCGTGGTGAAATTAACACATTTAGAGTGAATTAGATTAAATAATCAATAACGCTGTCTCATTAAAAATAAAAATAAATGGAGGCCAACATTACTTTATTTTGTATGTACTTTAATACCATAACAGGAATTACTTTTCTTCTATCATGTCAGCATTTCATCTAACACCTCCTTCTTCTTAAAGTGTATGCATGTCCCTGGACAATGTTAGGTCACTGGAATCTTTCCTTACAGAATAAATGTTTATAGGGAATATTTGGAACATCTTTAGCCTTTCACATGCTAATGTAAGCACTGGCGGCACAAGAAAGCGGGGCTGACCTGGGGGCCACTCAGTGACACAGTCTGCTGATTCAGTGCCGGCAGGCCAGGGCTTTGTTTATGTGTGTGCACAAGAAATAATGCAGATCATAAAAAGGGGGAACTTTGAAGGGGAACCACTACCCCGGATGATAAATGCTCCCAGCTCCAAGGAAATAAATAACTCTCCCAATAGCACAAAAGCCATTTCAGGAGTGACTTATACACCATCATTTGTACCATAACACTGCACTGTTTTTCCTCCCTGGGAACTCACACAGCACACATAGAATCATCTCTTTATACACTGTGTCTTCGTGCTTGACATTTTGTCACCAGATGGAAATTTGCTCGATCAGCTAAATGTATAATGTTAGTTATTGTCTAATAATGTGACCATCAATCCATTTTTGCTGTATCTGTATACACAGTTGCATAGTGAATAGTCCCAGATCAGAGTACACACTGTTAGGGTATGATATTTGTTTTTTAAGATGTTCTGTAAAGTTACTTTTATTCAAAACAAACTTTAAATAAAATGTCAGGGTTTGTTTGCCTCTCTCATCCCCTGTAAAATGCCCTCTGTTCTCAGTCTATTACAAATTGCCGACTCATTGTCTGCATAGAGCCATTTTAGAGGGCAGAGGAATTTACACAGCCGGGGCTTCCATCTCAGGATCTGTCAGGAGGTGGTGGGGAGCTGTTAAGATAAGTTCCAACAGCGTTTACTTCCTTTTCACGAGGCCTCTCAGCCCCTCTTAGATCTCCCAGATATGCCAAGCCCTAACCCTTATCAGTAACTTGACCGTGCACAGGAGGTAATGCAAAGGTTTGGAGAGATGGAGATCTGTTGTTTGTTTAGTGGGGCTAAGGCTTGGAAGGCTGATATTTGCGACCCCTATCTGTTCCTCAACACATCTTTGTGTAAAGGGTGTTCAAGGTGTCTAGACGGGGAAAGGTGAAAGGCAAAGGCAGGTAGCTAATTGCAGGATATTATATAGCAATACTGTTTGTGAGGTATAAAGTACAGTTATTATGACCCAGCTAAGACTTGGGATTGTTTATTTAAATGTTCTGCACTAATTTGTTTTGTGGAGTAGTCATGTATTTCTGTCTATTAATAATACATTTTTGGATCTTTACAATGTTAACAAATAGCATATAATTTGTTGTGTGGCCTAATGCCCGCATGTCTGTATGTTTGACAATGATGAGAACGAGTAGTTTTCAGAGCTAACCAAACATTTACTGCAACACGCATCACCTTAGTTCAAAGCCATTGTAGGTAGACAACCACTAGCCTAAACTAACCTGTCATTAAGGGGTAACCATTGACCCACTTGAACCAGCTTGTCTGTTGCAGTGCTTATGTTTCGGTGAGTTAAGTTTATGGACGTTTTGTTTCCTCAGAGCAATGTTATGTAATGGGAGGCTGTAAAAGAAAAAAATAGAAGAAAAAAAACAGCTTTGTTTGAAGACATTCGCTATTTGAACTGATATACTGACATATTTGCCAAGCTTGTTACTCTAATTTAAGCCTGTTTCATCAGAAGGCTTGTTATGTCTTTTGATTAATTTGGGTTATGTTTGGAGTTCTGGTGTTTGCTTCAAACTTAGAGCTAATCTCTATTCTTCGTTGTTAGAAAGCCAGAGAGGCTTCTTTAGAGCCAACTCACATCCCTTGCTGGCTGGCCTTGTTTCACATCTTCCCTGCAGTGCACACTCAAGGAAGGATTATTTTTCGGGATGTTCGATGCTACAGCACCAGCGGCTGGAGAATTATATAAGACGGCTGAGTGATTTGTGGTGGGTTTTTCTTGTGTAAGCGTGTGTGTAAGTGTGTGTGTATGTGTATGTGTGTGTGTGTGTGTGTGTGTGTGTGTACAGGCAGGGGTGTGTGTGTGTGTGTGTGTGTGTGTGTGTGTGTATTGTGTGTGCACGCGTGTCTTTGTGAATTTGGTTCCAGACCCTTGCCTTTACACAGACATCAGTTGTTTCAGGCCCCACTACCTCTGAATGAATACTTTCATTTACAAAGCTGGTTGTTCCACAGTCCCTGAGGAAAGATCGTTCTTCTATTTATTTTTATTTTATCTTTCTTTTTTATAGATTATTATATTAAAGTTCTCGCTGTTTTTTCAGGAACTTTATTTGAAAGGTTCTCCTGCCAGGTTCTCTTTATGCATCTTGGCAGCATGGATAATCTCACCTACTTAAACAGGAGCAAATCTTCAAAGAGAACCAGGAAACTTTATCATCACTTTAGGATCAATGAAGGAAAAAAGCAAAAAGAGAAAGGTTGAATTGGGACAGATATTCAAATTATACATTTAATTGACATGGATTGATGACCAACAAACTCGTACATTTCCAGTACCCGAATTAGAGGTTAAAGCTAATGATATTAGTAAGTCACATTGAAGAAACATTTTACAGCACAAAAAAAGTTTCAAAGGTATTTTACAAATTTACTGGCAGAAGGCAAAGAATAAAGGGAAATGCAATGGAGGAGATTAACTACAGTATATCATGTCGATAAATTAAAATCCATGAGGTTGTAAAATAAAATAATTTTTATTTCTCAATATCTTTGAAATAACATAATTTTGACATCACTGACATCATGTGCAATTGCTGAGGTTGAACTGTTACATGCTTGTCAAAAGAAGATCTGTAGTTTTGTCTTAAATGTTGCCTAAAACATCTTGAGACAGCCCTTCATTTGAACCATCCTTGCTCCTTTGAACGCTGCTGTAGAACACAGTCCTGAAGGGTTTCAGCCCTCGGATGATAAAATAGTGAATTATTGGTTTGTTTATCATGCTCTTAAACCCTAAAGTGCATTATTAAACAGAGAGCGCATTAAAAGGGGGTATTGTTAAAAGTGTTTTAAAAAATCTTGTAAATCCCCGTAATTTATGTCACTGTGGTCGAGGAGCTTCACCCTCACCTTCTGGTTCCAATTTTGTCGGGGCTCTGCTTTCGAGCTCTCTACCTGTGATGCTGTCTTTTTCCCAGACCCAATTTAGTGATGTGACCCTTGAACTAGTGGGCTTCTCTGTGCTTTCCAGCCTGACCACAGCCTGTCCAGACGGTGTGCACTGGTCTCCAGGGACCTCCTGGCAGTGCCAACAATGGGTCAGAGCCTTGCTTTTGTATGGTTCCCCTTCTTAATCAAACTACCCAGGGAGTGATTGGATTTTAATAATGCTGGGCCTACCATAATGGGGTGATGGACGGGCTCTGGTTGGATTAAAACAAGATGTCAGCTCAGTGAGGGGTCCATTATGGTATTGCCTAATTTCTTAAAGTGGCGATAACACCATGGGAGATGGAGGCCACCAGAGTAGGTAGGCCAACCCTTTCTCTCCTTAACTGTCCCACACCTGGCCTGAACGGGATTGCTGGGCTCAATGTCACTATTCAACTGAAAAGGTAAACAAACTGGATCTATTTTGGTCTATTTCTTTTTACCTAGGTAGAAACTTAATGCAAACAGCTATGTTAAATAACAGTTTGCATATATACTGTTAGTACTGAAAATTAAATGACCCCACTGGACACCAAACAAATTATCTA
This sequence comes from Galaxias brevipinnis, assembly GCA_036023535.2. Lineage (NCBI taxonomy): Eukaryota > Metazoa > Chordata > Actinopteri > Galaxiiformes > Galaxiidae > Galaxias > Galaxias brevipinnis. The sequence continues at coordinate 12,241 of JAVQIZ010061681.1, forward strand.
TTGACCAACAGAGTTTAACATTCTCGATTTTTTATCAGTCAGGCTATGTGAAATAATCATTAAATGACTAAAATAGTGGATTTTTACAAAAAGAAAAAGCAATCAGATTAGTCTGTATATTGTTTTAAAGCCTGTATTTGCTGATAGGGTTGCTTTGACCTTTATTTCTCCTCTTAATGGGCGTTAGTGTGTTGTTTTAAATTTGATTTAAATGGGGGTGTGGCAATGTGATTTACAATGCTCTGACACTGTCGGCAGTGGGACCTAAGTGACTGACTGTGCTCTGTGTGTGTTCCAGGTGATCTTGCAGTCTGGCCACCATCCCAGCTTTCTGCACATACATACACACACACACACACACACACACACACACTCGCGCACACACACACACACACACACACACACACTCACACACACACACACACAATCTTAGTTGTTTCTCTATACTATAATGTTCGAAATTGTGGCAGTTCAATCCTGTTGGATGGCTGCAATATCCTCCTTCGTGAGGTTATTGCAGTACAGAAGTATATGAGGATATGATCCTTTTCTCAACATTATGAATACTTAGATCTAGAAGTTTTTTTTTATTTGTGATAGGGTACTTATGAGTGTATGCTAGGATTTTACCTGGTTTTAGAATTTATTAGATCACATCAATGCAAAAAAAATTACATATTTTGATGTATGTTTATATTACTGTTAAAATTATGGTTATGGTGTATTTTTTATATTCTATCAATGTTACCTATTTTGGTCAACAATATCATCAAACATTTAATTATGAAATGTATTTTCAAAAAGAAAAAACGAATTTCCCAAAAGAGCATACCTAATTTTTTCTCAAAAAAGCAGCATCCATTCTGAATGATCAATGCAGCATTGTATTACACAGAGATGTTGACAGTGGCCTTTCATTATCAGTGTAACAAAAGAGTGGTCTTATCAGTTTTTTTCAATTGTCTATTACTGGCCAATGACAAATTGTTCCTTACATTTATTATTACAGAGACCTGACAAACAGTAACCTATGAAAATACTGTAGTGTATCTTGGTGTTCGCATGTCAAGACAACAGGTAGTGGGTTATGACAATTATGGAATATGTCACAATCGTTTTGGATTCAACATTGTAGCCTACAATGTCCCTAAAAATACCAATGTACTGATTCATCTCAGGTGTCCGGTAACAATTAATAATGATGAGCCATGCATGGCTAATTTTCCTATTGATCATTTGCGCTAGCCATGTGTCATGATTTACTTTGTTTAATTTGAACTATCATGAGACCTTTTGCTTCTTGCTGTTCGTTGGTAAAATGCCACACACTCACATTTTCTTTAATCTCTCTGGTCTTTTTAGAAAATAATACATATCTACAATATCTCAAGTTGTCTTAGTGCTCACCCCGAATTTTCGAATTACAGCTCCTATCGACATCCACCCAAGGTGGCTTGTGGCCTCTCTCCGACCCTCTCGAAAACAAGTAGCCTATGAGACACTGAAAGACCCTATAGTGATTGAGGATTTTTATTTTTATTATTATTATTAGACCTATATTTTATAGCTGTTTGGTTAAATGTTTAATTAAATCAAGCAACAACAAAAAAGATCTCTTTTTAAACGTAATTTAGGACATTGTTTAGAATATTTTATCTTTGAATTAAAGGTATGGCTGCAAATCAGTTAATCTTAGTTTCACGTATTCATTGTTCTTGAACGACAAGGATTATAATATAGCTATAGCCAATGTTATCCTTGCAAAATAAGCTAAAACCAATTATTGACTGGGGCACTGGGCAATATATTTACGAATTCAATTTGGTCACAGCAGTCTCATTAAGACTGTATTGTACATATTCCTCCCAAATCCCGCTTGAACAAACAATTTTCGCGCAGAGCTCTTTTCTTCTAGTAGGCCTAACATAATTGTCATTTTCACCTGTGTGCTTCCGTCATCAGGATGTGCCTCAATGAGAGGGAGGCATCCTACCAATATACGAGGATGCATGCCTCTATCTAATTACACAGCATGCATCCGTTAGAGTGTTAAATGACACCTTAAATAGGTTCTTCAATCATTTATAATACAATCAGGCGTAATAACCACGGCCGTGGCATGACCATAGGATCCAGGGCGAAACTTAACCCGGATTTAGGGCAGAATGCACTGGGAGTCCGTCCTATGTCAATTGGACACCTAAGATCAAAAAGCGTACACATATCTTTTAAAATGTTTGAAATTCTAAAACTACATATAAGTTCACCTTCACCTTGCTGCCGAAGTGGCAAAAATATTTTATGGGAGAAAAAGTTAGTTCACGGGTTGTGAACACTGGCAGATCTTCCTCAAATTATTATTATTATTATTATTTTTCAATCCTGGGAAATTGTTTATTAATAAATTATGTAACATGATTTTCCTAAAACTTTCTGTCAACACGATTTTGCCAAATTAGTGATAGCTTTCGAATGATTATACTCCTCCAACCTTTTGGAGTGGTAATGGACTAGCCTATTAGAGTAGGCCTATCAACAGAAACATGCAAATCTGGGACTATAGAAAGATTGAAACAAACAGAACTTAAGTGTGCATCATCTACTTGTCATATTTCTATTGGTGCTTGTTATTCATCTTTAAAGGTTGTGTAGCACAGTTAAAACAACGAATAATTGTTATAGGCCTCGTGGCCGACCTAAAAGTATTATTATTATTATTAGTGGTATCAGTGTAATAAAATAAAGGGATAGCAGCATATTCATAACAACAAGGCGTTATAGGCACTTTAAGATTAGTTAAAAGTTTTCTAAAACCCATAACACACCACACATGTTTAAGCCTTCTACTCGAACTACAATCTTCGATTTGTTTACCTTTTTTTTCTTTTTCTTTTTCTTTCTTTTTACGACTGATGCCAAGTGTAGATAAGAGGTTGCCTATCTCCTTCTAGACTTGACATAGATCTAACCAGTGAAACTCGATTAATGACAAGCAACAAAGACATTTACCCTAAGAAAGTGAGTTCGTAATCGTCCTATAGTCACATTCAATTTCAGAAGTGAACGCAGTGGAATGATTAAACAATAAAAAGTGTATACATTTAAGTGGATTAAACAGCTATAGGGCTGGTCGTTACTGGCATTAACTTATATTATTTTTTATATTCATCAGCAAGCAACTGACCAGTCTCAAATCAAATTGTCTAAATGTTTCTAAAGTATATAGGCCTATATGAAGTCTGGGCTTAAAAACGGATCTAACTTCTCCAGTGGTATGTTTTATCCTACATAAAAAAATATATCAGGGTTTGGGTTATAGGGAATAATTACTTAATTTATAAATGTAAACTATTAAGTTTAAAGTAGTCTCATGAAGTCAACACTTCCACATGTAGCTCATGCTTGAAATTAATATGTTATTGGCGTCAAAGCTTTGTCTTTAGCTTATAAGTGCAAAAAGTGTTCAAGAAGACATGTATAAAGTATTAAGCTGTTTATTTTTAATCACTGATTCTTTTTAGAATCCCTTGCCTGACAATAAATAATTATAACAATAACTTAATTTTGTTCGCTCTCAAAACTCTCCCCTGCCCATAAGATCAAATGTACAACACGAATCTTTTTCAATTAATCTTCGGACATCATGCTCCTTAAGACAACACATGACTCATTCGATCACGACATAAATGTATAAAAAACACATGTTGCAGAAATAGGCTAAGACACAATGCTCACAAATATTTGCAGATGTTCATCTGGTTCAACATCAAATGGCTCCGAAGTTTGTAATTGAGGATCAGTTTGTACATCCACCAAGCGGTCTAAATCTTCTCCCCAACAATTCATGCAACGGGATAGGCTAAGCCTATTTTGTTTTATACGTTTTTTTGTTTGTTTTTTTTTATGTCCATGGCATCTCCAATGTAGAGCCAAATAGGATAGCGTAGTTGAAGTGGTCCTTGGAGTCTTTCAGTGCCATAAAATGGTCGGAATATATCACATCCAAGTCAGTAAAATAGCTCCTGTCTGTCTTTTGAATTGGGTGATGGACTGATGACATGCAGGGGACCGGGATCATGCTTGGCCTTGGACCGAGGCTGAAAGGCCACGTTTCACGTCTCCACAGGACTGGGCACCATGCTGTTAGGTGTGTCCGGTAACTGCGATGACAAAGACGTCACGTCACTGCCTGAGGAGTTTCCCAGTGACCCCGATTCCGAAAAGGACACCTGTAGGCCAATTAAATATTGCATAAGTTTATAATTATGTAGCCAAATGATTTAAAACTAGGCTAACACGTTGAATATGCAAACAGCATATACACAAATATCGCGTGTGTGTGTGTGTGTGTGTGTGTGTGTGTGCGTGTATCACCTCACCAACTGCTGGAAGGCGGGTTGATCCAAGTCACTCT
>JAVQIZ010061682.1:0-13854 GCA_036023535.2 Galaxias brevipinnis
TCACAAGAAAGAAAAGATAAAAAAAGGAAAGAAGTGGTGATTTACCAGATTATATAGTGCTCAGTTTATAATATGCTACAGGAAGTGCGTCACAATGGTTTGATTCATTATAGGCAAAACAATTGATCCTTTGATCACAATATAAAGAATGTTCTTTTTCTTACACTGATTAAAAACAATAACATGTTTGCCAAGCTGCTTCATATCTAAAAGATAATTTAAGTCTTTAGCTAATAACATCAAACTATTTTCAATGGCATCTATAATTCTACCTCACTGCATGTCTTCAAAATGTAAACAAATCCAGCCTTTGAAGGCTTGTGATGTAAAATACTTTACAAGCACATACAAGACATACTACTTTGGATATTTCATTTCAAACAAGGTAGGTCAGGGTATGTGATGGTATGTCAACCATTGATGCACACAATATGGCATCAAATAGAGCATATTAAGATAAATATTTAATTTGATTGAATCTCCAAACCACAAAGGGAAAACACCAAGCTACGTTCCATTCCTTAGAAAGTAGCCTTCAGTCTGATTGAATTAACTTCATAACTGTGACGTGTACCGTAATGTGCTCTTCCCTCATCTAATGCGCCTGAACACCTGAACTCTGCAGGACCTTCCATGTCTGATTGTGACATTTTCCAACCTCAAGTCTTAAAATGACGACTATGATTTATAAGTGAAATTCAGGAAGCCTCAAGCGTATAAAGTGACAGAAAAAGGAAAAAAAAAAAGAGAAAAAAAACCCATCACATATTCAAACCTCCCCAATTCTCCACGCTGAAGAGGTTGTTGAAGTTGTGCGATACAAAGGGCGCGATCTTCTTGAGGTCGTGGGTGCGTACGCGGGTGGCCAAGAGCGACTGGTGGGCATCTCGGAAGGTGGTGTCCATGAGCAGGAGGCCCTGATGGGCTCGCACCGCCTTGGCAAAACCCTCTGGGCCCTCTCTCAGCAGCACATCTCGGAAACCAACAGGGGGCTCGCCTGGACAACAAAGGACGACAGAGCTCATTCAATACAATTGCATACTTATTGAGTCAATAAAATGGTGTGCCGCTAAGCTTCTACACTAACTTGTTAAAACGATACTTTAGGTATTAAAATCAGCAACTTTAACCTCTAATCAAAAAGAAACCATATCCTAGCAGCATCATATTGTAGCGCCTTGAAGGATCTTACCCAGGGGTATAAGTGGGATCACAGGGTCAATAGAGGAAGGTTTTGCCTTCACTGGGATTGGTGTGGTGGGTCCATTGACCATAACATGACCTGAAACAGTGAAGAAAGTACCAATTAATACACCAACCATTGAGAACAACACCTGGCAAACTGTGGGCAAACCGAGTGTGCACTCTTCAACTCCAGATATCATAACAAGGCTGCTCATCTGAAGGCTATTGTTCTGAAAACACATTAGAAACTGTGCACAACTCGTCTAAAAGGATATCAGATACAGTAAAATACCCTTTCAAATGATACGGCACGCACGAGCAGTCGTGCTGTCTACAGGCATTAGTGTCTGCTCGCTGTGAATTCAACTAATTAGCTTGCCTCTTTGTATTGGGAGGGGAACATTAATTGTTGACTTGGGCATTATCATTAGCTGCATCTTAGATATAATTCTGTAGAAGCACTGCTGTAATATGACAAATGGAAAGCAGAATTAGCATAAAGCTTGATTACAAAACTGATTGGGAGGAAATTACTTTCGATTAAGAATACGAGTGAGGGACATCTTTTTACCCAAATAGTGCAGCAGTTTCTGGGCTCTGTTCTGGACTGGCTTTAGGTTGAAGAGGTCGGTGTTCTCGTCTATGAACTGGGTGTCCACTGCGCCATAAAGGAACTGGTCATTACTTAGGACGTTCTGCAGGAAGGGGATGTTGGTCTGTGAAGCAAAAAAAGGGAGGCGAAAGAGCGAGACAGAAAGAGTGAGGAGAGAATGTGAAGAAATATCAAATTGAACAGCCTGCTCTACTTCCAAAAAAACATAAACTACGTTTTGGTATATATTTTACTTCCCAATTCATCTTTTCCTTTTTTGGTGTGAAATCATGATGATTGCTTAGCCATTATAACACTGCCCTTCTGAGAAGCAGCAGGCGTTGCTAACGACACCAAGGACATGAAATGTTGTGATTTTATTATGCAGCGTTCGAAAGGAATCATCTCGGCCACAAAAGCCGGCATAGGTCAGCCCTGCAGTGTGAAAGGACCCCAAAAAGAAAAAAAACTGAACAGAATAGAGAGCCTAGCAGGATCGAAAGGTTTGAGTGCAAATGGTCTTCCACAAAAAAAAAAAAAGAAGCAGCTCTGAGAGGTCATTCTGTGGCCAGATCCAGATCAATAGCTTATAAAACTGGATAGCCCCACTCCATCATACTCCCCATCCGCTGTGCATGCAGGCTGTAGCACACTTTGCAGCACAGTGGAATCACACGGGCAAAACAAACCCCAGCAATGTAGCTAATCATCAACATATGCCTGGCGTGTTCTACTGAGCCCCGCTGCACATCTGCCCAGGTACCCTGAGGGGCACGACGAGAAACAAAAAGAGTTCCAGAGTAAGAGAAAGGGTGGAGAACAATAAAGACATGGGGAGGGAGGGATGGGGGAGACCGTGGCAGAAAAACAGAGAGATACGAGTGAAACAATGTTCTTATGAGAATACGGTGATTAACTCCTGTAAGTCCATCCGTACTTCATAGTCTTCCATAAATGTCTCAACGGCCTCATTTTAAAAGCAGAGCGGCGCTTTCAACCCATAACGCAGTGCACACAGGCAAAAAACCAGCATGTTTAATGGTATCAGCACACATCACAAGAAAAAAGGAAACATGACAGTACCAGTGCAGTAAACCAAATATAACCTAGCTTATCAAGAAACCCTGCTGGCTAACAGCCTTTCTGGAGAGAGATCTTTACTATTAGAAAGCAGCTAAAATCAGTCATCAGTATAAATTTATATTCCAACACACATTGTAGCTTTTTAGCACATGGGAATACACGACACCCTCCAGCCAAACACTTCATTCCCCACAGTCCTTTGTGTTGTAACTGAGAGACTCCATGAAAGTCACGCTTAAACGACCCTATTTTGTAAAGATTCTAGCTTTAATTCCATAATAACTGCATCAAGTGGGTGGGAAGAGGATAAAAAAACATTCCTTTGAGCACAATGCATCTGGGATATGCTTCAAGGACGCTTCTTTGGACCGTTCCATCAATTATGCATCCGTGATGCCACTTCCAAATGAGCTATTCATGATTTTAAAAAAAAACAAACAAAAAAAAAGTGTGGAAACCAAGGTCATTTGTTTGAGAAATGTTGGCCAATTTGTCAGCTGGCAACATTTCTGACAATGTGGTCACATAGTATGGACAAGAACTTTTTTTTATATCTCTGACTGGACAGATGTGGGACTGTACTGAGTAGCTCTGTCCTTGGGCCTGAAAACCACCACACAATAGCCGATCACCCTACAAAAACAACACCACACATTTTAAACTAATAAATATACACCAAGACACCTTGCATTTACAATTACAACCAATTTGACTAAGTGTTAAGCTGCATGCCATCTCCGAATGACGAATGTCTTAATCACAGAAAATCAAGATTGATGCTTGCATCGTCTACCTGCTTTTGCTTGACTACAAGCCCACACTTGTCAGATGGGTGTTTCACTGTGATGCATGCCCGTACCCAACCCTCTATATATAGCCTGGTTTGCGTCTGGCTGAGAGGGTGAGTCACACTCTTAACCTAAAAACACACAGCAAATGAGCTAGAAAAAAACCCAACTACACAGAGATGAGAGGAATCAGGGGGAGGATGAGTGGATGCAAAGCTGTGGATTCCTCACTTGTCACAAGCACACAAAAAGCCATGGCAGAAAGGGTCACATTCAGAGTCCAGCCCAATGCCGCCGCCACCACCACCACCACCACATGCAGCCCATCTCAACCCCACATCCCACAGACACAATCTTGGTTGTACAGCCAGCCATACAGTGTGTCTTTATAACCTCACTTAAATAGTTACACTCCTTAAAATGTTACATCTAAAAACATCCAGAGACCAGAAACATTCATAACGACCAAATTTGAATTGAAAATTGGAGGGCTTAAATGTTATGACTCAAAATGTAAAAATGTATGACTCTAAAATGTTAGGGCACAACACTGGAGTAAATTAAAGAACATTAAGATTAACTTGCACGCGTGTGGAATAATTAATACGAGCACTGTAACAGTCAGTACATTTGGCACTTGGACTTAAAAACAGTCCAGTCCAGGCCGCTGCTAATGGACAGCGGATGTAACATCTGCTTCCATAACCCTAACCATAAAACAACTGCTGGCTGATAACGATGTCCCTGTGATATATATCTCAATTGGTGGCGTTTGGTAAAGATGATGCAGATGCCTGCCAAGCAGAACACGCAGCCCATTAAGTAACGTGTTCCTAAGGGCTCGGGAAATAGAGTCGTAATGGGCCCTTTTTCCTTCCTTGCCTCAGATGTTTGGCTAATAAACAATAATGTGGGAGGGGAATGCTGCCGGCTGTACTGTACCTCCTCCAAAACCGCCTCCTACACCCTTCAGCTCCTCGTCTCCTTTCAACCTATCGGATCCAATGGGCTCATTTTTATGCATTTTTCTCCTAGCTTTTATTCCAATCCCATGTTTTTTCCCTGCTATGAAAAGCCAGGAGTGCTTCGGGCTCTCCCTCTCCTCCACCCCCTCCGCCTCTCCTCCCTCTCCTCCTCCTGCTGCTGCTGCTGCTCTCCCACCCTCTCCTCTCCTCTCCCATAGCACACACATTGCAGTCTGCCGCTCATTCGCTCTCAGTCACACCACAACCGCCCTCTCAGCAGCGAAAGCCACAAATTACAGACTAGCACCACGCAGGACCGGCAAAGGGAAAAGGGAAAAGGAAAAAGCAAAACAAGCGCTTGATTGAGCTGAGTTTAACTGCAGACCGCAGAGGTGAAACATGCGGTTGTTATAGGTCATTGAAAAAACCCGACGGTTGGAGTGAGGGCTGATGCCGCTACGGCACAGAAGCGGTGCTCTGCAGGACTAAAAATAAAGGAGAAAAAAAAAAAAAAAAGGGGGGGAGAGAAAGAGTGAAGAAGCCACAGAGGGAAATAAGGGATTGCTACCCTTCCCACACAGTAAGGAAACTGAACAATACATTTAGAGGAGAGAGAGGGTCTGGCAGAGACGGGGGTGGCGTCTGAGAAGGGCTGAGGCTGCTCTCAAAAGGCAAGAGATAACAGCGGCTCGGGGATGTTGTAGATCCTCACGGCTCTCGCTGAGGACAGATGCAAAAGGGAGGGGAAGGACAGCGCTGAATACAAATAACTGAAGGAGGAACAGACTGGACTCCCTTGTCCTACGAAGAAGGCAACAGAGAGGAATTTGCAAGCAGATGATGGGGAGATGGAGGATGATAAACGCTTTGAGGAAGACAAATGTCTCGCCTATTTCACACGTTTTGTCTGTCTAGAAAAACTCTAAGCTCATCTCTAAAGCCTCAAGGCTGGCGCTTGAAAAACTAATCGGATTACTACAAATTTACGCCCCAGAACTGATAGATGTGGCACCCTCAACGGCATACACAACAACTTCTGTAAGTTTACATTAGTCTTTCTCTAAACTAAGGGCGTGTCTATTTTCAGGTAAAAAAAAAAAGATGGTAAAAAAAAAAAAAAAAAAAGTATTGTGGTCTAGTTCTCACTTTGTGTGTGGTATTCCTAATCTGTGCCATTGTATTCCTAATCTGTGCCATTGTGGTTTTGACAGACTTAGCACTAAATTTCAAATTTTAAAGAGGATTCTGAAAAAAAAAATAAAGAAGAAATTAAAAAAAAAAAAGACTAAAGCTGAAAAACAAATACAAGATTAGAAAAAACAACTCTATACAAAAAACAATGACAAGCAACAGTTCATACAGCAGCTGCCAAAATTAGCGAATACAAGAATGCAGAGCCATGGGACAAATTAAGTGATGACTCCTCAACAAAGGCAAGACCATAGTACAATCCTGTTTCATGAAAGCAAGGCATGTTTAGTCAAGGTAGGCAAATGAGAGTGAGTTCACATAACCCTTGTCCAGAATTGATACACAAAAAACTGGTTTAAGCTTGTTAGCCGACGTCCACTACTATGCAGTCTCTGTTGCTATGCACCTTCTCTCTTCCTCACTCTCTACAACCCCCACACCTCACCCCACCCCCCCAACCTTCATGCCACACAGGTAAATGCTACTGGATTCTGGAGTCGCATTGCAAAGGCCTATCCTTTCACACATACGCACAAAACAAAATACTCGGCACATACACAGTTTGTATTTGTACCATAAAAAGTAGCTGCGCATAATTCGCAGAGACAGGTTACACTCCATTGCACAGTTATTTATAGGTAGTATCATTATTACCCCCTCATGGGCCCCTCACTTCTTTACCTCCTTCCTCCCTTCCTTCTCTCCCTCTCAGTAACACACACAACCATCCTCAAAATACGCGTTGAGAGCGTGGCAGCAGAAGAAGCCTTACGTAAGGCTCAAACAAGCACGAATTGAATATTCTGATGCCGGTGAAACGAGGCAGCCGAGGAAAAGCAGAATACACAGTTACATTAATCACAATCAGCAGCGCTGTAATGTAACTCAGAACAACTCAGGACCTCCAGACTTCAATTCAAAAAGGCCATTTGTGAGTTACAACCTGAAGACTTGGTCACACAACAAATACAATTTGACTTTATTGTCAAGCCTCCCTTTGTAAAACATGTAACATCTAACAAGAAAGACACTATAGACAGACACAGAAATGCACATGCACATCAACGCGGTGTAATGAATCAGATAAATGGGACAGTCTAATGGCAGCACAGGGGCAGTGGAGTGTGGGAACAAGCAGGAGGAGGACACTTGGTCTCTGTAAACAGAGTAAGTCAGCAGTCAGGGCTAACACAGTGTCATAACCACTGAAACAAGAGCCCTGTCAGAGAGGAAAAACCAGACATCATCTCGACTCCCACTCAAACGCTGATGGGAGGACAGTAGAGCAAAGGATGCAAAATGCAGTACATTTGGTTTTGATTAGATACAGTTTCCATGAGGTTGAACTGAAACGTATCCATGCAAACACCAGAATGAAATGTATATCTATGTTTAGGTAAATGACATGAAGCAGACAGAACCAATTCAATAGTGACATAATACCATCCTATTTCTTTTCCTTTTTGAAGGTCAAGGGATAACCAGCTCAACAATGCCTGAAGCCAAACCCCCACACCCTCCCCCTGCATTCCGACTCTCTGCAAGATTACATTCATCTCCAACCCATCACTCAAAAGCCACCCGGAGTTGCTCTCGAAGGAAGCCATCTGCTTTGCAAAGTGTTCACCCGGAAAACACTGTCTCGTTAACTCGCAAACCCCAAGCGAAGCATATCAGCTCATCTGTGCGACTCCTTACTCGCCCTTTGACCCCGGGGTTGCTAGTGTGGCTGGCGGTGCTGACCTGTGTGCTGCCTAGCCTGCTGGGACCCGGCCCCGTAGTCTCGGCTGGGGAGACCTGGGGCATGGTGTCTATTTGTCCTTTTCACTGCGTGTGTCGTAACCTCTCCGAGTCCCTGAGCACGCTCTGTGTCAACAAGGGACTGCTGTTCGTCCCCCCTGATATAGACAGGCGCACCGTGGAGCTCCGGTTAGCCGACAACTTCATACTGGAAGTCGGTCGGGTGGACTTTGCCAACATGACAGGCCTGGTGGAGCTCACCTTGTCCAGGAACACCATCCACACCCTGCGGCCACTGGCCTTCGCCGACCTGGAGAGCCTGAGATCTCTGCACCTGGACACCAACCGGTTGACAGTGGTGGGTGCTCGTGACCTGTCAGGCCTACTCAACCTACAGCACCTCATCATCAACAACAACCAGCTGACCCATGTGTCTGTGGCGGCATTTGACGACTTCCTGCTGACGCTGGAGGACCTGGATTTGTCGTACAACAACCTGCGCAAAGTGCCATGGGAAGCCATCCAGAACATGGCCAGCCTGCACACGCTCAACTTGGACCACAATCTCATTGATCACATCGCCGAGGGCTCCTTTGGCGAGCTCTACAAGCTGGCCCGCCTCGACATGACCTCCAACCGCCTGCAGACGCTCCCTCCCGACCCGCTGTTCTCCCGCTCGCAGACCGGCGTCGTCAGCCCCACCCCTTACAACGCCTTCATCAGCCTCAGCTTCGGGGGCAACCCGCTGCACTGCAACTGCGAGCTGCTGTGGCTGCGGCGCCTCGTTCGCGGGGACGACATGGAGACGTGCGCCACCCCCGTTCACCTGGCCGGACGCTACTTCTGGTCCATCCCCGAGGAGGAGTTTGTGTGCGAGCCGCCCCTCATCACGCGCCACTCCAACAGGCTGTGGGTGCTGGAGGGCCAGCGGGCCACGCTGCGGTGCCGCGCCATCGGCGACCCCGAGCCCGTCATCCACTGGATCTCGCCCGACGACCGCATCGTGGCCAACACCAGCCGCGTGCAGTCCTACTACAACGGGACCTTGGACGTGCTAGTGACCAGAGCCCGGGACGACGGGGCCTACACGTGCATCGCCATCAACGCGGCCGGCGAGGCCACGGCTTTGATCGACCTGAAGATCATTCCGCTGCCCCACCGAGGCAACAACACTGTGCCCCTCACCAACCAGCAAGGGGATCCAGGCTCATCAGACATCTCCAGTGGCAGAGCAGGAAGCGCTGGACGGAACGGAAAGGGCAGTAGCGGTGTTGTGACCGTCAGAAACACAACAGGGGACAGCGAAAGCGGAGAGAGACCGGAAGGGGACAGCAGCGCCACTGAACGTTTGGTTGGGGTGAGGGGCGTGACCGCCACCTCTGCCCAGGTACGATGGCAAATTGGCAGAACCTCCGGGCCCTACCTGGTATGGATGTACCAGATCCAGTATAACTGCACCGCAGACGACGCTTTGGTATATAGGTAAGGCCCAACCCTATAGCATAACTAATAAAGACTTTGTTTTATGTTATGAACAACCAACTGTGCTTCCAACAATCTGAAATAGATTTAAATTGACAAGTACCTTTATCACATTCACGGAGACATGAAAAGATAGTGACGTTTTTGTAGAGAATGTGGGAAAGGAGGGAGGTGAATAAACAAGCTAGCTCAAGCACTCCGGGGAACGGACGATGAACTTTAAAAGGCGAGCAAACTGCAGAGCCGAGGACAGTGTCACATCCTATCCCAGTGACTGAAATGGAGATAAACAGGGTGAGAGAGGGTCTGAATCTGTGGAATACTTTGGTTTTCTGCACTTCAATTCCCAGAGGCAACGAGGTCCTAAATAAAAACAGTGTTTCATCAATTCTTGACCGATTGTGAAGGACTTGTCAGACTTACTCTGACACTGTGCAACAGACAAGTATAAAGTTGCAGACTCTAGGTCAGCCATTTTCAGCACTTCCCTCCTACTTTGGTTACTCCATCTCCCCCTTCGCTATAGCATTCTGCCTGGTGTACTACATCAAAGTAAAACAAGACCTAGCTGTAATAACACAATGAACTTGCAGCATAAAAATATACACACACACACACAGTAGGCTCATTTCCAAATAAATACACAGTCGGAGTTGGGTGTGAATAGAATGTGGAGAGAGAGCCAAATTAAAAGGCTGACAGCGGCAGAAGAGATATGTGGTTTCTCCATTATCTGAGGTAGCCTCAAGGATAGGAAATTGTAACTAAACAGATTTATGCTTACAATGTTTTTGACAATGGCTGGCAGAATAGTTTCTTCTATCGGCCACTTTTGGCAGGTAGTAGATTTTACTTGTACAATTAAGAGAGGTTTCAAGTAAATCGTTTCATTCACTGAGTGTAACTGTGTCAACTTGTTGGCTTACTACTAGTCTCTATTGAATAATAGCATTGCAAACTATGCCCATCTGGTGCATTAAGCAAATAGTCAGGTTACTTGAAAGCCCTTTAGACAACCACCGAGTTAGACACATGCATTTTGAAATGACAAAAAATTTAATTAAAAATGACTTGCCTCAAGGAATTTACTTTAAATTCTCTGCAAACAGATGCATCAGCAACACAGCTGTATAATCTTGCGTAGGAAAATCTATACCACTTTTTTTCTTTCAAATTTCCACTTCAAATATTGTCTCCGCAATAACAAGGGTTATACTGAAAACAAGGGGAGGCATTAGGGGAAAACTAGAGCAAAGGGCAGGTCAATCTCAGGCCAGAGCAGAGAAAGAATGGCTCATTATCTCACTGCAGGAGTGCACGATCATTCCCCATCGGTAAATGCATTGAGAGCCGTGATTTAAAACGCTCTTACATGCTGTTGCCATGTTTACACACGTATGCATAAACCACCACTGAACCAACAGGAGAACACAGCAGCGTGTACGAGTCGTAATAAAGAGGAGATGAGCACGAGGAAAATAAAAGGTGCAGAGAGAGTTAAACTCTGAAATTGTTTGCCTGTTCTCTTGCTGGCAGGGAGAATTTGGACGGGGGCGGTGGTAATTGGGGTGTGAAGATGTGTCATTGCCTTTGAGTTCTCTTGAATACCTCATCATTTTGCATGACACGTTTAGAAAGAGGGAGGAGAGCAAAAAATAAAATTTGGTAAATAGACTCTTGTCTAATGGTCCACCTCCTGCTTCCCTGAATATCATTCAGACTCTCGATTGCTCGCTCGATAACCAAGTAATATTGATTAAGTCCATTTCCACAACAAAAGAGCAGACCTAACGCCGTCTCCTACTCTCCCTCTCTCGCTCTCTCTCTGGCTGCCCATTATCATCATTAGGCCTCGAGAGTTGTTCTGTAGCTTATTGCATTTCACTCGATTCATCTTCCCTCTTCTGTTTGCTCCAAGATATCCTCTTCCCTTTCTCAGCAAATGACTCACTGTATTTATTTTTCCCTCTCCATTTCCCCTGGCTGCCAGAATTCTGCCTCCTACCAGTAACACATTCCTGCTGAAGAACCTGGTGTCTGGAGCTGATTATAGCCTCTGTGTCCTGGCCATCTTTGACGACGGCCTCTCCTCGTTGGCCACCACCAAGGTCCTGGGCTGCACACAGTTCAGCACTAAGGAGGACTTCCCGGAGTGTCGCTCGCTGCAGGCTCATTTCCTGGGCGGCACGCTGACTGTCATGGTGGGCGGAGTCATTGTGGTGACGCTGCTCGTGTTCACCGTGGCCATGATGGTGAGGCACCGTGTCTGTGGCGACTGCCATGAAGACAGTGACTATCCCGCCCATCCCCACGATGACTTCATGCATGCCAAAGGAGGAGTGGATGTTTACGCGCAGACCAATGGGAACGGGACTGGCAGCGTGATGATGGTGGCACTGCCAAAGGGGATTTTGAGCCAGCCGGCTAAGCCGCTTCCCTCCAACGCCAAAGCACAGTCCAGGTCCAGGACATTGGTCAAAGCTAAAGCCAGCCCGGAGCTGCACAACAAGGACGGCAAAGGTCTGGAGGTTGCTGTGAGAGAGAAGACATTTCCCCCTTTCACCCCAGAGAGCGAGAGAGTGACTCTGTACTATAGCCCAGCTAATACTTCCCAAACCCTACCCCACCTGCGTGCTCACAAGGCCCTCAAACACTCAAGTAGGTTCAAACTGCTCCACTCAGATGAGAGGGAAAGAGACCTTGACAAGATGTTTGGTTCAAAGAACAGCCTAACTTCTGAGGGAGAGGGGAAAGAGGGGGACGGGCGTGTGAAAAACTGGAAGGTGGGTGAGCGCCCACCTTTTGGGCCAACACGGAGCTGCTCTTTTGACGTGGGGGAAATCACCACCACCACTTGTTACGGCTACGCCAAGCGGCTAAGTGTGATTTGGACCAGGCGGAGCCAGTCGTTGCACAGCATGCTAGTCCAGTGTGCCTCTACGGCGAGCTCGGTGAGCAGTACCGGCAGCAGCGACCGCCCTTCAGGCACCCTGGCACGCGGTTATCTGCACGCCTACAACAGCTCCAACTCCAACTCCAACTCAAGTGTTGTTGCCCATGCCGGAGACTTGGACGAGAGCGTGGTGTAGACAGTGAAGAGAGATTCTTTATGCCATTCTGCGCTCTAGGTATGACACAACAGAGACATGAAAGTGTATTTAAAAAAAAACCATCATGCAGTGGAGACTGAAGTGCAGAGACAATACATCGTAAGGGCAGGACACAAAGAGCACTGGGCAGACAATAATTGTAGCATACTGGACAGTAAAAAGCGTTTGTTGTTTGCCTCACTATGACAAGACAGAAATCTGATTTAAGGTTGTAATCCGATAGGATTCAAAAAGAGCTCCATAGCGCATGGAATTACAATGTAAGTTTTTTTTTTTTGTTTGTTTCAACCAGATTCAAATAATTAAATACAACAACATTAAATAAAAGCTACCGCTACTTAACAGCCAGTGTTTCAGCCTTTGAATTCAACCCTGTTGACAAACTTGGCATCAACCCACACCAACAATGGATAATCTGATGCCAGTTGGTGATTATTAGTATGTTTGCGTTTTTCAAATAGACAAAAGGCTGTTCTCCACGAAGTACTTATCCAAAAGCTGAGCCTCCAAAAAGCTGTCAGAGACCGCTGGGAAGGCAGGAAAGATGGATGGCATGAGAAAAGAAGAAAAAGAGGAGAACATTGTTCACCTCAATTGACGCCATTTGTCATTTTATGAATTAAAAAAAATATATATATAAAAAAAGAAAGGGTTTAATGAAGATTTATCGCCAGCATTTCATATGACGTGGATCTTTAATTAACATGGGTTGTGTAACAGAAAATCAAGGTGCACGCACACAGGGGATGGGAGGAGTCCAAGAGAGGAGACGTGAGAGAGAAGACCGCACAAGGTCATTTGCTCTTTTTGCCACTGGCCAACTGCAGTCCCATTTTGTCTAATTAAAAACGGCTGATGGCAGACTGACCAAAACACTGGTAACTGCTCCGAGTACTGCAACAACTGACAAGCCGTTCGACTATTGGTCTGATCATGAAACGGTTAGAACCCACATTCTCTAATGCTGCTAATGCTGACAAATCAAGTCAATACAACGTCTGGCCTTTAAACTGAATAGCACACACCTTCACTTAATTGGACAAGATTAGATAAAGCTTCAGTGATAAAGTGCAGTGAGGACACAGATGGTTCAATAACCAAAATTCTGCTAGTTCCAACTTCTATAAAAACGCTGGGTATGGAAAGAACAAGGAGTCTGGCTCGATTTACTTGAGATGCTCTCATCCGATCCATTCACTGTGGCAGCCAGTTATTTTCCTGGGAATTCTAAAGCTACCTCTCAGACTGGCAGATGGATGTTAGGGGGGATTTAAGGGAGTGTTTTGACTTCTTCACCTCACTCAGAGGAAAGGGAAACCAAGGTGTTCATATTCATTTAGTGATTTTAAAAAAGATGTGTTGGTGAGGAGGTGGGTTGGAGCAAAAGGGACAGACATTATGGGAAGACTGAAATGCAAATAGGACATGTGAAAACGTTGATCCCAATCGTAGTGTGTTTATATATATATATATATTTATTAATTCTATATAAAAAAAATTATTCTTTTTTATTATTTTATTTTCCAGGTTGAATCCGATTTCATTTATTTTAGTCTATGTTAAAAAAACAACAACTAAGTAGTATACAATATTGCTGTAGTGTAAACTAAGCACAACTAATGTGACCTCGAGGTCAGCTTAGTTAAGCCAATTTACACCACAGCAATATTGTATACTACTTAGTTTGTTTTAACAAATTAAAATGAGATTCATCCTGG
>JAVQIZ010061695.1:0-32424 GCA_036023535.2 Galaxias brevipinnis
TCTCCTACCCTAACCCTAACCCTAACCCTACATCTCCTAACCCTAACCCTACATCCCCTAACCCTAACCCAGATCTCCTACCCTAACCCTAACCCTGCATCTCCTAACCCTACTCAATCTCCTCCTCACCACAGTTACACTGACCAGCCATTAACCACTGATCCACTGTGTGTGTGTGTGTGTGTGTGTGTGTGTGTGTGTGTGTGTGTCTACAGGACCAGGGGAAGGCCATGGATCACTTTGACGAGCGTGTGAACGCGCTCCAAAAGCGCAGTCTGCAGGTTCTGCCCCTCAAGTACCGCCGGGACACGCCCCAGAAGCTGCTCCCTGTGGAGGCGCTGTGCGAGTTTGACACTGACGAGGTACTGCGCTGTGTGCTGACTCTACACACACACACACACACACAGATCAGTACTGCACTGTATACACACATATACACACATCAGTACTGCACTGTATACACACATATACACACATCAGTACTGCACTGTGTTCTGTATACACACATACACACACATTAATACTGCACTGTATACACACATACACACACATCAGTGCTGCACTGTGCCTCCACATATACACACGTCATCAGTTCAACGAACGGGCGAAATGAAGATGACAGATTCTCCAGATGTTCCTCCTGGATGAATGAAGGAACAGTATAGAGCCTAACAACAGCTTCATGTGAATCAAATGTCCACTTTCTGCTTCATTGCTCCCCCCTGCTCGCTGCACCATCTGTCCCTCACCTCTGATTTAGCTGCTCCTTTCTTTCCTGGGTTCTGTTCATCTTTCATTGGGTGACCTCTATTGGCTGTCCTCTCTATCTCTCTCTGTCTCTCTCTGTCTCACTCTCATAGGTTTCTCACCATGACTAAGCACTCTTTTTAAATCCATGCCTCTCTCTGGTTTAGTATCTTAATGCATTGAAATCCCTTAAAGAGAACCCCATGCGTGTGCACATCCACCCACTTCAAGCTGCCAGGGACCACAACATTGGCCCAGTGGATAGAGGAGTGTGTTTTGCCTAGAAGACACAGACTGCTACAGTTTATGGTTAGCAGATCAGTGTGTTGGCTGATCAGGGTAGAGCTGTTATTTTTAATTCAGATTGGCAAACTCATATTTCACATTTCAGTGTGTACTGTAAGCGGCACTTTCTTCTCAAGGCAGTCCCATAGCCCATTGTGACAAGCCCACTGTTGGCCATCTCATAAGCTGTTCTGACTGTAACTGTATGCTGATGTAAATAAGCTGTTCAGACTGTACCTGTATGCTGATGGCCCCATGAGCTGTTCTGTGCTGCTTGGTGTGTTAGCAGTCCTACGTGGATAGCAGATCTGAAGGGGCCTCTGTGTTGTGTGTGCAGGGCCAGATCGTGCGTGGTGAGCGCTACACCCTGCTGAGGAACAACGGGTCCAAATGGGATGTGAAGGACCCGGCCGGGCGTAAACTCACTGCCCCAGCTGTCTGCTTCATGATCCCACCCACAGATCCCGAGGCTGTGGCTGTGTCTGATGGGTATGTTTGTGGAGATGGGTCCATATGCTGTGGGTGTCTGTCTGGGACTATGCTCCATGATTGTCTTGTATATAATGGGTTGTATTTACTGTGTTCTCAGCCTGGCCAGCCAGCAGAAAGGCATAAAGCAGAAAGTGGCCAACAGCAAGGGAACCCTGCAGAAACGCCTGGGGGAGCTAAAGAAGGACAGCAGCAGTGGCTCTGGTATGGGACCTTTTCACCACCAAAGGAGAAGCTTTAAAGATTACAGACACTTTCGGCAGCTTTATCTACATACAATTCTATACGATCAAATTCAGATGTTTAAATCAGAGTCAAATCAGAAAATTTGAAATATTCAAGAATGTATTTAATCTTGTTCAACAGCAAAAATAACTTACTTTTTTATATAATTATTTCCAATTTTATTAACGCCATTATGCATTTTATTTTGTACCAAGACACATAATTTAGGTGACCTTCAGTGTCTTGAAAGGCGCCCTCGAATAAAATGTATTATTATTAGGGCTGTGTATTGGCAAGAATCTGTCGATACGATACGTATCACGATATCACGATACAGGGGCTGCAATTCCTTAAGTGAATCAATATTTTCCTACTCCCCTAATTATTATGATGATGATTATTATTATTGTTATTATCATAATAATCATAATAATAATAATTATTATTATGATTATGATTATTATAATAATAGTAATAGTAATAATATGCTTATATCGTAGAACATCCTTAAAAATGATTCCCTGTTGATCCACTAAGCAATGAATGTCCTGATATTAGAATAGTGGAGTCAGCACCCTTGATGGGTTGGTTTGTTCCTGCAGATAAACAGGAGCAGCAGTGTCGGCAGCTGATGGCGGGTCTGGACAAGGTCACTAGTGATCTGGACAAACAGGAGAAGGCCATTTACACTCGAGTGCGCCCTCCTCTGGAACAAACCAGACCATTGCAGGACAGTGCTGATCGTCTGCAGGATATGAAGGTAATAATAATTATGTTGAGAATACAGGTGCTGTTGTGGAACCTTTTCTTCAAGGTGAATTACATTTCTAAATGTCAAACCATGATATAAGTGATGTCTAAGTGATACACACTTTTAACCCTACGAGTGCAGGAGGATTGGTCTTTTCTTTACAATGTAGAGTAGAATGTTATTTATATAGCTAATATTTGTGTACCTTTTTAATGAATGATACCCTATCTTTAGGACATTAAAGCTGCAGTTGGACAAATAGAGCCAGTCAAGACGTCTAAAGTGCGTGAGGCTCAGAACTTTGTGAACTCCAACCCTAAATGTGTCAGCACCCCTCAGTTGCACGCTAAGACAAACGACATTAACAACAAATATGACAAAATCAGCCTGCTTCTCAAGTGCTCAGAGGAAAAGTAAGTCATTGATTTGACATCATTACTTAAAAGGTTGTAGGTGAAGTACAAAGATAGCCCAAGTGGTGTGCTTCAGGCTGCAGAGGGCTTTGGGATGACTGCAAATGTATGCTACACATTTAATCTTTGATGGTGCAATTCGTGTCTGCAGACTTGAAAATTCCAACAATCTAGAGAGGTCTCTTCAAAATGGCAAAAATGTATTGTCAACCTACGAAAACAAGCTGGCCAGGGAGGAGGTTGCTCCTGCAGATATAGCCTCACTGGAGAAGACACAGCGTGAGCTGGCTGTAAGTAAACTGATACACAACATTATACAATTCATGTAGACATATAGACTCAACTTTAGGATGCAAACACAGAAAAGATGTTTTCTCCTTGTATAGGCTTTTTAGAAAATGTATTTAAAGCCAAATCAGCAAACCTGACAATGTCAGTGTGGCTTGTGAGGAAAAAGGAAAGGATTTAACTTTTTTTTTAACTTCTTTTTCCTGACAGGATGTTGCAACAGAGCTCAAATCCAAGAGGGCAGTTGTGACCGAGACTGAGCAGAACCTGAGAGCTGCCAAAGGCAGCTGTGATAACATGGTCACCAAGCTGCAGGAACACTGCCCTGACATCGAAAGGCAGGAGGCAGAAGTCCAGAAACTTAACAAGCGCTATGACAACCTCAACAGGCAAATTGACACCAGGTGAGAGTGGAAATAGAGATGGGAAGTAGATGCAGCTTTCTTGTGTGTAATGTAGACAAAAGTTAAGACTCTGATAATGGTAAACCTGGACCTAGTTAAAACTGTTTGATTTACATAGCTGATGTGAAAATAGTTAACAAGCGCAAAATGAAATTCAACCCACTTATATCAAAACACAATGTCACACTGTTCAATGTGTATTTGTTCTCAATCACTTTCTCCATGATTGAATTTCCCATACTCTACAACACTCTGTTTTTGTTTGTAACGCTTATTGCAGGTCTCAGAGCTTGCAAAGGGCCAAGTTGTCATACAACAACTACCGCAGCGATTATGACAGCCTGAATAGCTGGCTCTCTCGTGTGCCTAACTACGAGCCCCGGGAGACGGACGACGTACGAACAGTGGAGACTAAGCTCAAGAACCAAAGGGTAAAAGGAACTAACCATTAACTCAAAACATTTTCATAAAAAATATTGAAAGGCATCCAAAATGATTTACTGCTGTGTCATTGTGTCCCTAGAACCTGCTTTCTGAGATTGCCAGAAAGGAGTCAGACCTGAACAATGTCTCCAAAAACGCCCATCTCTACCAGCAAGCTGTCAAAGTGAGATGACATAACAACACCTAAACATGTTCGAATTTAGTTAAGAGATTTATTAAACAATATTTGAAACATTTAATGTTATCTCTTTCTATTCAGGAGTATGAAAATGAGACAGAGAAATTCAAGTCTATTCTTGACCTTGAGGATGGCCTGGTCTCTCAGACCTACAAGAAGAGCAAGTTGGAGTCACCTGCACTGAGAGTCAAAGGAGAGGTAAGCCACACGGATACGACAGGTGCCATTTATAGAAAGGTTGTGATACTGGTCATACTGTATTTGTAATAAAATATAATAATAATAATAACTTTATTTATATAGCGCCTTTCAAAACAGGGTTACACAGTGCTTGTTGTTATTTCTCTAATCATAAATAATAAATGATAAATGGGGAAATAACTTAGATTTGAATAACTATTACTAGTACTGGGCTGATTTGCCTTGGCTGATTATCCTCATAACCTTAAGTGTGTGTTGGTCCAGGGGGCGCCCTCTACTAAACACATGTATGCTCATACAATGGAACACATATTTTAGAACTCTGGTTTCTGTGTATCCATGTGAACGTGTAAAACTGAGCGTTTGGGAAACGATGATCACCATGGTAACATCTCAATTCAAGCATCCCCTGGTTGCTAGCCCAACATGCTTGTTGGAGCGTTTGCAGTCATTTTGGCGTATCTTGCTTTTGCAAGATATTTTCTAAAATGGACAGAATATTTTTTTTTAAACGAAGGGGGAAAATATCACTTTTGAAAAATATCAGTATACGTGCTGGCCCAATCAGACTGGCTATAGGCCTACGTTATATTGTGAACCTTCAGCCATTTAAAAAAGGCTTGCTTGTAAGAAAATTTGTATTTTCAATCACTTTCGGGAATGTGTCTGGTGCCCTGCTCTCAGAGAAGTTAGTTGAGTTCCTGTAATTCTAAGATCCTGCACAGTGGTAAGGGTCTTGTATTCAGGTGCTCAGTTGGTGTTGTCAAATTATGGGGGGGGGGGGGTCTTACAGTGTTAGAGCTGTTTTTGTTTGATTGCCCATACTGAGAGGAAAAACCGCGTGTATTAGAATGCACCTGTTCATAAATAATAATAATAATAATAGTAATAATAATAATAATAGTAATAGTAATAATAATAATAATAATAATAATAATAATAATAATAATAGGCTCCAGCCCCCCCGCGACCTTGCAAGGGATAAGCGGTATAGCTAATGGATGGATGGATGGATAATAATAATAGTAATAATAATAATAATAGTAATAATAATATTAATAATTACTTGCATTTGATATAGTGTTTTTCTAGAGACCCAAAGTGCTTTACACTGTAGGGGGTGACTTACAGTTTGGTTGACAATGTGTAGCACCCACCTGGGTGATGCCACGGCAGCCATTTTGTGTCAGACTTGCTCACTGCACATTACATGTTAATTGTGAACCAGATGTATGAACCACAACATGGTTCACTCGAGCGACATTTGTCATGATAGATTGATGTTTCTCTTTTTAGTCTACCAGAACTACAATTTGGAAGTAATCATTTCTAACTTTCCCATGTACAATAACTACCACTACATCCAGGGTCACACTCACAGTTGGCTTGTTAGGTCCAAATGCTAGCTGATGCAATAAGCATAGACAAATTCCTCACCAACATATGTGATGTTTTTTGTTGTAAATAGGAGGCTGCAATTGAAGCGAAATTCACAGAGGTGAATGCTGTAAATAAGCAAAAGCTGGCCAATCTGGAGTTTGCCCAAGGTCTTTTGAAACAGGTAAAGCTAGCATTAGCATCAAAATATGTTGTTTTTGTATACATTTCTTACCATACGTGAATGTTTCTGACACAATGTAGTAAATCTAAATGGATTTTCTTACTTTGATAGCAACCAGAGGTCTCCATGACCCAATCAGTAAACGTCCAGTCCGTGCATTCTGCTGCTCCGGGAGAGGAGCCCTGGAGGATCAAGAAGCAGCTAGAGGATGAGATCCAGAGGAGAGAACAACTGGAAAAAGAGCTAGAGACCATTCAGACTGACATATATGTCCTGGAGGGTCAAAAGCCTCAGGACACTATAGTCAAAAAAGAGCTCATCAAAAAAGTTCCAGACCCCCAACTGGATGAGGAAGTTCACAAGGTCCAGCAGAAGCTGTCAGAGGAACGTCGGACCACCCGTGTCCTGGAAAATGACCTGGAAGCTATGAAGCTGAAACTGCAGGGCATTGAGACAGAGATTAAGGAGGGGGCTCAGCAGTACACTGTGAAGGAAGTCCTTCGTATTGAAAGAGACCGTGGACAGGAAGAAGAAGTGCGCCAGCTCCGAGAGGAACTGGAGGAGCTGAAAAGGCAGAAGATGATCAAAGACAATGAGCTGATCCAGATTCACAGGCATGTCACACTCCTGGCTGAAGAAAAGTCCAAAGAGCAGGAAGTGATCACAGAGGAGGAGGTGATCAAGGTCCAGAATGACCCCCAGTTGGAGAGTGAGTACCGGATGCTCCTTGACAGAAAGCAAAAGGAAACGGATGGCAGGAAACAGTTGGAGGATGAGCTGCGTTTTCTCCAAGAGAAACTCCGCAGGCTGGAGAAAGAGAAGGCCATGGCAGAGGAGAAGATCTCCATTAAGGAAGTGCTAAAGGTGGAAAAAGACATTGCCTTTGAGAGGGAAGTGGAGAACCTAAGGAGACAACATGAGGATGAGAAGGCCAAACGTAGGTCATCTCAAAGAGAGAAAACTGACCTCCAGAGGAAAATTACCAGCTTAGAGGAAGAGAAGTCAAAGGTTATAGTTCAGGAGAAGGTACGTGAGATCGTCAGGCCTGATCCCAAGGCGGAAAATGAAGTGGCTAACCTCCGGTTAGATCTGGTGGAGCAGCAGAGGCGCTACAGAGATGCTGAGCTCCAGTGGAAGTCTCTTCAGGATGAGGTAAATATGCTGAGGAACAGAGGCCCTCAAGTTGAGGTCAGAGAGATGATCAAAGAAGTGATCAAATACAAAACAGACCCACAGACCGAAAGAGAATTAGAGAAACTCCGCAATGAAATTGTGGACAAGACACACCAGACAGAGAAGTCTGAGATGGAGATCCGCCAGCTTAGAGATGAGATTCAAAGATGGAAGGACACCAAGCCCCAGGTGCAAACCAAGGAAGTGGTCAATGAAGTACTGCAATACAGAGAGGATCCCAAGACAAAGGGGGACATAGAGACCCTCAAGAGGAAACTAGCAGAGGAACAGCAAAAACGTCTTGAGTTAGATGGAGATAGGTCTAACTTTGAGGACAAAATCAGGGTGAAAAAGATTGACCTCTCTCAGATCAGAGAAAAGTTTGTTCAGCAGGAGGTAGTCAAAATGGAAGAGGATCCCCTCCTGAAGTCCGAGTGCACCACCTTCCTCCAAAACATTAACAACGAGCAGCGCCAGAAAGAGAGTCTGAAAGATGAGCTATACAGGTTACAAAGACAAAAGGCCGATCTTGATCTTCAGTTGGAAGAGATGGAACGTGAGCGCAGGGCCCGGCGTGATGCTGAACTAGAGATCCAGAGACTGAGGGTCAGACTTACGGAAATGGAAATCCGGGACAAGGAGAACCGAGAGAAGGTGACGGTAAAACAAAAGGTTGTCCTGCAGCAGGATCCACAACAAGAAAAAGAGCATTCCATCCTTAAACTGCAAGTAGAAGAGGAGAGGCACAAGCGCACACTACTAGAGCACGAACTCAATATCTTGATCCAGCAGCAGCTCACACTGGAGAAGATGGAGGTGAAGGAAAAGGTAGTTCGCTCTGAAAAAGTTCAAGTTGAGAAGGACCCAGAAGCTGAACTAGAGATTGAGAGGCTGAGAAGGACCCTTGAAGAAGAAAAGAGAAGGAGACGAGAGCTAGACCAGGAGTTGTCAACCCTCAACACAAGGTTCTCAGAGATGGAGTTCACCTACACCAAGTCCTCAAAGGACCTGGACTACATCCGTGACGAGAGTGCCCGTCTGCAGCAAGAGAACCAGCGTCTACAGAATGAAATACGCAAGCTTCAGTCCGAGATTCAAATCACAAGTAAAGAGACTAGGCACATCACAGAATCTACCCCTGTGGAGAACGGCAAAAATATGGAGCTGAGGATCGACTCACTGCAAAAGGAGCTGGCTGAACTAAGGACAATAACCAACACGAAGGACGAGGAAATAGAGAAACTCCAGAAGAACCTATCAGCCATAAGGATCAAGAGAGAGCAGAGAGAGAGCCACCTCCGCCGCTCCATTGTGGTCATAGACCCAGACACAGGCAAGGAGATGCGACCAGAGGAGGCCTACAAGCAGGGTCTGATTGACTGGAAGATGTTTGTCAACTTGCAGAGCCAGGAGTGTGACTGGGAGGAGATAACAGTCAAAGGGCCAAAGGGTGAGTCCTCTGTTCTTCATGACAGGAAGTCAGGGAAGAAGTTCTCCATTGAGGAGGCCCTTAAAGTTGGAAACATCACAAATCGCCAGCTTCAGCAGTACCTAAACAAAGAGATCACAATCCAAGAGTTTGGTGTCATGGTGTCGGGCAGGACCAAGTGAGAAAGAAAAACATCTCTAAATCATCTATAAATCCCAAAATCTATTCTTGTTACCAAACGTTATAAATGAGTAATCATCTGTTCTACTTGTTACAATATTCTCCCTACACAATATAATTTAGGATTTTTTACCTTTCACCTGTCTTAAAAGTTTGTTTTATGTCTATTTATTTTTCAATGTGGGATGATTTTTTTCCAGCTGATAGGGCTAGATATGATGACAATGAAAGATGACATTTAAAGTGGTCAGAAATGGTTTCTGTGATGAGCTGCTTAGACTGGGTAAAGGTTGCCTTTTTTCTGTTATTTCTTTCAGATATTAAACTTTACAAATTAAAGGTTGCTATCTATTTGTGCTTTTAAATTGGTCAAATAACGGGAAATGGTGTTGTGGTAAATTGTGTATGGTAAACGACCTCAAAAGTAGAAAATAAGTATCGTTTTTAGAGTTGATTATGCAGGTACATTGGAGACTCCAACATCGGCACACATGGAACTATCATACTTTACCACTTACACATTAACTCAGTTGGTTCAGGTGAAAGGCAAGGTACGTGCTTCATGACGCATCCAGGAACATATTAAGCGAAGAATAATAATAAAATAAAAAAACATTTTAATAAAAGAGTTAAGATACAATTTTAATTGCTAAGGAATACAAATAAATGAATAACCCAATAATCGGGATTTAAAAGTGTCAAGACTTGGAGCCAGTCTCAGATCTTTAGGAATTTGGTTCCAGCTGTTTAATGCACAATATCTAAAAGCTGCTTCTCCTTTTTTGCTTTACCTTTTGGAACAGTTAGCAAACCTGTCCTTGATTCATTCCTGGTTCATAATGTATTAGCAAGTCAGTCAATGTAGTGACAAGCATTTTAGCAAGAAAAAAGTTTAAAAATATATATATATATATAGTATGAAAGTGTGATATTTATTGATAAATTAGTGTAAACTCTGTTTGGTGGCCAGTATGCATGTGCTTGCAAAACACACTTATTTACATAACTTTCATAATTTGATGCTTATCTTTTTTTACGATGAATGGTAGGAAATCTAAATACTATAAAGCCTCGATAGGCTACTTGAGCGCAAACAAATACAAACACAATATTTACAATATTTAAGGTAATTGTACAAAACAGTGTAAAATTATGGTTTTCTGTAAACTTTATGGTTTAATATAATTACATTGAATAACTGGAAGTGATATATGTCACACATACCAATCATAGGTCAAGAAGACATCACTAAATTTGGCTGAATTATAAAAGCCAGAAGTGGAACTAAATGAAGAGCTGTTTGAGAGCCAAAAGAGTCAGCTCTTATTGCTGAGCTAAGCCAAATGATCTGGCTCACTAAAAAGAGTCAATTTCTCAAAAAATTCATGTGTTGTGTTTCGTGTATGTTCATCTCGTCCCTGTAATGTGTTGTATTGTCTGTAGGCCTACTTGCAGCGTGTTGTCTGAATTTGCAGCGCGTTTTCTAAATGCTGCACATGTGTTGTCAAATTGATGTAGATGTTTTCTTAATTTGCTTGTGTTTTGTCTATTTGCATGTGTTTTCTTCAGTTGCAGTGCGTTTGCCTTATGGGGTCACCATGGGGTCACCGTTGTTCTTGGCTTCAACGCCTTTGCATTGAATCCGTGAGACTTGCGGCTTCCAGTTGTTTTTTTTATAGTTCGAGGGATACAAATGAAGCCTGGATCCAAAACGTCACACATAATTTTGACCAATCGCAAAGGCCTTCCCTAACACCCATTTTCGTACCACCCATCTTCGCCCCCACCCCCGTACTCCAAGAATGCAATCATTTACCAGTAAGGCATCCGGGAACTTATTTCATTCTTAAAGTAAATACAGCTAAAGTTAACATGCACGCACTCATTTGACGTCACATTCAGTACGCACGTGTCGTAAGTTTACCTTGCCTTTACCCATCGACGTATGTGCTTTTCGTTAGTAGTGGGTGTGTGCACTTTCTGTGCGACTGTTCACTGAAGTTACCAACGGTGTCAAACTGCTAAGATGGCGACAGTGCATCTGAGAATCGGGGATCTTGTTTGGTAAGAAGCATTCGTATTAAGATGTTTAAAATCTACCTTATATCAAATCTGCTTTCATAATATTATGATTAACTAATATTGCATTAAGTACGTGTTTAGCTTCATGACGTAGATACGTTAAACTTGATGGCTAACTGAATGAAGCTAGACAGTTCAGATAAGCTAGCATTAGCTAGCTAGCATCGAAAAAATATAGCCAGGTTTGCGTAATAGTTCTAGGTTTATGGGGTAACGTTAGTTAGCTACGTTCAAGCAAATACATACATTAAACAAAGACGGTTAACGTTTGATAACAGTTACGCTGTCTAGCTAGTTAGTAAACTTGCTAAAAGTAACGTAAATTCTGCTAACTGCATAATTAGCTAGCTAACTTAACGTCGTCTAGTACTAGTACTACTATTGTCGTAAACAACTAGCTAACGTTAGCTAGCGATCAAAATTGCGGTCGGCGTGTTTTTATCAGCGTAGCGTTAAGTTCAAAAGTGATTTATTGAGCAATTTAATGGTAAGCAATAATGTGATGTACTATTTCAGCATTGGGAACTCATCTCATTGAATCTGACAAACGCTTGACCATATCGCTAACGTTACCTGGTAATGACACATTTCCACAATGATTTTGACTAACTGACGTTTGACACCACATAGCACTACTCGCCTAAAAGGCCTACATGTTAGCTTTTTAAATCGATCATCCTATTTGCCATTAGTGTTGCTTTTACATAGCTTTTATTGTATCTTATGGAAAATATATGGCTGTAGGCAGGCATTGGGGTGTTGCAAACTGTTCTAAATAATCATTTTGATTTTGGTTAATCACGAGGGATAACAAGCAAGCCTACCAGCTGTGCCTAGTACTTAACCTTCAGATCTCACGTTGTTGCTTCGATCCTTGAAGATTACCTTTCTTTACTGGCTAAAGCAATATAAGGGCAAAAGATAAAAATTTTCGCTCTCGTCCCCTAATGAGTACCTGCTGAATGGTTTGCGGGAGGCATGCGTTTTAATGCTGCTACCGTCGATTATGCTGTTTGTCCAGGATTAATCTGTAAGAATGCAGACGGATAATACGATAGTAAAAATACCTTGTGATAAAGGTTTTCTAAACCTAGCTACTGGTGCCAAACATGTTTTATTAATTAGATGAGTCTGTTTGACAGGCAATTAAGTTGTCATTATTGTTTTTTACTATCTTGGCTGGGTAAATAAACATCTCACGTATCTTTTTATTCGGCTTTCAATTAATCAAAATCATAGAGAAGAGTAGTTTCAGTCTGTTTCATTGTTTTACAAATATATAGTTATTTCTATAGTTTTAGTCATAGTTTTGTTGTGTTTTTGTTCTCTGACATGTAATGTGCATTGAGCTGCACTGGCTGTATGAAATGTTCTATACAAAATAAGGATTATTGTTGTTATTATTTCAGGGGAAAGCTGGGACGTTACCCACCATGGCCAGGAAAGGTAATTCTTGATTCTTTGTAATTCATTTTGTGACCTTTCTAAATAAACAATATAAAGCGGTTATCCATTATGCCACAATCCAAGTTGAGTAGCATATTCAAGTTCAGTATTTTAATGTTCAGAACAGATATTGCGTTTTAGTTATGAAGTGGGCACTTTTCTTCTTCTGGGAGGTTTTGTTAAATTAGGTCTATGACTTTTCCTGAAGCTGCTACATTGAGCTCAGTGGGCTTAGAATCACCCCCCATCTTAGCCTTTCATGACTCTGCTGTCTATATTTCTTAATGCTTGTATTCCTTTGCTATTTTTGATTTATTCACCTTGCTTAAAGACTGTCCAGTTTTTTTAATGGAACCACCCGACTTCTAGTTCATAATATTACTTGCTATATAATTTGTCTGTCATAGATGATTTACAATGTGTGTTTTTGAGCGCGGAGTTTGTCTGATATCCCCTATATATTCGTTCAACCTTGCTGCAAACTTAAAATAACAATGTCTCTCATTTATGGAGTAGGCTTTCTGAAGAGGTGCATCAGGAAAGCAAAGTAGGCCTATTAAGAATGGGTTCTAATCGGTAGCATCTTTTACATGGTCTTAACCAACCTGACGTATAATTTAATTTATTTGAACTACGACAGTAGCAAGTAGTATCTAGCAAGTCAGAGCCACAGAGTCATTTTGTTTTCTGTCTACACAGGTTGTCAGTCCCCCAAAGGACTTGAAAAAGCCAAGGGGCAAAAAATGCCATTTTGTGAAATTCTTTGGCACTGAAGACCAGTGAGTACACATTATTGTTGGATTATATCTAGTTCACCAAACTTGTAATTGTTTTCACAGACTAATCTCTGTGGTCCTGTATATGTTTCCAGTGCTTGGATCAAAGTTGAACAGCTGAAGCCCTATTATCCCCACAAAGAGGAGATGATCAAGATTAACAAAGGCAAGCGCTTCCAGCAGGCTGTGGACGCAGTGGAGGATTTCTTAAAGAAAGCAAAGGGAAAAGAACAGGTGAGTTAACGGATCAGTGAAGAACTAAGAGGTGGGAAAAGACACACTATGAACAGGAGTAGGGTTAGGTGCCTACATCACATTTGAACCGATACCAGTGTCGGTGCCGTTACCTGGAATTCTGTACCGGTACCTTTTTTTGGTACTTTGCTTTCACATTCTGAAAAGAGTACCATTACTTCTTAGCAATAGGGTCCTGCTTCTAAATGTTTGTCTGAAAATACACATCTACCTAAATTAAATTACTGAGTGTTATATATGTAAGTGTGTTGTAGTATTTGAAAACTAATACCTACTAATTAAGGTATGCAAATATTTTGTGTTGAGGCAATTATACTTTATTCACTAAATACATTTTTCATGCATTGTTTCATCTTTAAAATTGTATAAATCAGTTACATTCCTAGGTCAGTCAACTTTGGATATTCAATGAACAAAGTGTCTAAGTGTCTGGGCAAAGTGTTGAACTTGTATGGTAAAGGGGTCATAAACGGCATGGCTTTTAGAAAGGCAGATAGCTGGAATTGTACCAAAATGCAGGTTTACCTTCTGATTATGCCAAAGTCTATGCACAACTGTCTCACTGTTCGTAGGATCATGCACACAAGTTTGACTAATTTAGCAATCCATCTAAAGGGTATCGCATTGGCTACAGATAAATTTTTTAGGGTTAACCAAAGTGTAAATGGATAGTTGTGTCACTGTCCAAAGTATAGCATTGATTGTGGTGCTAGCTAGCTAGTTAAAAAAACTAAAGACTGCATTGCATGTTTATTGTTGCAAGCCAGACGAAATCAAAACAAACACTCTCACTAGTAGTGCCGTCTCGATGTGCCTCTCTCTTCTTACAAAAAGCAAATGTATGCAGTGGAATCAGAGACTCTTACCATGAGATTGTATGTTGCTTTAGCCATCATTTAGATATCTATAACCCGACAAAGTACGGCACACACAGTTTTCCTCTAAGTGCAGCTTGTTGGCTTATCGTTTAGTAATGAACTAGGTAACCACGCTCGGTGGCGTTTTGTGATTTTGAACGCAAGCTTCACTCTCGCTATGAACCAACTAGCACTAGGGTACTAATGCACACTGAATCCTCCTCGCAACTGTCACTTCTGCTTTCTAAAGAACAATGTTGTCACACTTTAGACAGCTTGCAGCTACCTAGCCAGTGCCTTGACTATGTTGACAAGCTGCAGGGCGGGGTGATATAATCTCTCTTTCTTTTTTTTTTTCTCTATTCACCCAGATGCGCTCTGCAAGTACTGAAATTTGGCACGGCTTGATTTTACGTGAACCGGTACTCGGTAGTACTGATGTAATTTGGTCCGTACCCTTAAAATTACAGAGTTTGGTATCCGACCCCAAACAGGAGCTGTTTCACAGAGGCCTAGGCAACAAATGGAAATATTATAGATTTTGTTTGCTTGCTTGCTTGTTGGTAAATGACAGAGCATCTGTTGCATGTACAGAAGGAATATTTTATTGTCTTATTGTATTAGTCAACTAACTAGCTGGCTCACTAGAATGAGCTTACTGAAACACACAACATGGAAACATCCCTTTCTATTGAGTGTCATGTAACCTTAGTTAAATATTGTAGCTGACAGTTTGAATTGAAGGATACGCCTAGGTGACTTTGTTCCAGCATTTAAATAATTGCTTGTTCTTTGTTACAAACATTGATTTAAATGTTTTTTTACTGCTGCTTAAGCCTTGTTACAGCATCTTGGCAGTTTTCATGGACTTTAAAATATTGCCTGATTGGAGAGAGCAGTTAACTATTGGCATTAATTCGGACGCCAGACACTCAAATACCTTTTTAAAGAAGCTTGCCGAAAGAGAATCCAGACAGCAGGTGGATGACTTAAGTTGTCTTGATTATTTCTTCAAAAGTGTTGTTTGTTTAACAGGATGTTCAGGGACGTGTACATATTGTGTATTTTCTTGGTATTTCTATTGGGGGGTTGGTCAGCCTCTCAAGAGTTGCAAAAAAAGTTTGAGCAGTATTTAAATAATTGCTGGTGTTTGAGATATTGTTGGTTACCATAGCTGCTTTTTCCACCTGTCATTGTTTCTCCAAAGAACGGGTGCTGTTCATTCACCCCTAAGAACAATCAGTCAGTTCTACAGTAACACCTTATAAAATAATACAGTGCAAGAACCATTCCCAGTGGTTACATACAATCTACATAGGATTGTCGGTCTGCCTTTTAAAATTAGAAAATGTTAAATAACCGTTTTCTTAATATTGTCTTATTAAAGAATTCAGAAGGGAAAGGAGAGAGAGGAAAGAAGGCTCCAGCCAAGCCTCTCAAAATCCTGGAAGAAGACGACGAGGATCTCAGTGCCCTCAAGGACCCTTCTGAAAAGGTCAGAGAAAGGACTTGAACTACAATGCACAAATGCTTTGTTTCTTGAATCTTTCATAAAATATGCTTTTCTAAGACTGACACATTTGGCAAGATTCATTTTAGATCATTTTGACCAGTAGGATGATATGCAGTTCTGTTCAGTTTAAACATGGCAATGAATTCTCATTACATCTTGCCGTACATGAACAAAATAGAACAACATACATTTTTTGTGTGCTACTTTTTTTTAAAAACCCGTTGTCATTCGGACAACCTGCATGTTTCCTTTATATTTGCAATACCTTAAGTTAATTTAGTTCATATTAACTCACCATAAACACGTATTCACATGCAAATAATTTATAGATTACTATTTCTGTCAACTGGGTATATTAACTGGACTTGTTTCTTTGCAATGTCTTAAGCAAGACATATTCTAGTTAGATTTATTACTCAGAGAAACCTTACAACATGTAGGACTAGAAGTAGACAGTGAATGTCTTTCTCTTTCCTGTGAAGGACTTGACTGACTCTGACCCTGAGCCTTCCACTGTTGAGAGACTGGGGGCGGGACCTGCTTCAGCATTCAAATGGGAGAGCAGTGTAGGTGAACTCTCTTTAAAAAGCCTTGCCTTGCTTTTCCCACTTTATCCATGCTGCAGGTTTTGTATTAAATGCTATTGTCATGCTGCCTACCACTTGGCCACATCGTCTCTGCAAAAGAGAATTTGTTCTCAGTTGACCTACCTGGTAAAAATTAAGATTATTTTGAACTTGCCTTCTTTTCTAAGCAAAATGCCAATGTAGTCCCATTGTATTCAAACGGGGTCCTTGAGAGCAAAAGTATTAGCAACGATTGATTCCATTATCCCAGCTTTGGTGCCAGGGTTTCTGTACATTTTAAGACACTGGGACATGAATATGCATATTTTGCTTCCAGCTAGAGTACTAAAATATAGCTGGCTATAATTTTAAGGGAATATTCTGTATTACTGGGTTGGTTTACTTATTCCAAGCCTATCGAAACACACATTAGCCAAAATCATTATCTCTAAATATGCCTAGCTTCATAGATAATAAACGTAACCGTTAAATGTTCACTAAAGTCGGTTATATTATCTGATAGCTTCCAATTCAACTTTCTTTTATTATAGCCAGTAAAGGATGACCCACATTTCCATCACTTCTTGCTCAGCCAGTCTGAGAAGGTAAGAGTGAACGTTTGCTGGGACTCTTGCTTTAGACTTGCGCCTGCCCTCAGTGCCATTCTAGTGTTGCTTGTGAGATCTAGAAATGTTATACAAGACTGCTTGCAGTTAATGAACTAACCCTCACCTTTATTCGATAGTTTGTTCTTAATTCTTTTTTCCTTTGTCTCAATTATGATTCCACCCAGTAGACTGCCCCCTCCGAAGGAATTGTTGATGTAAAATGTTCTACTGTTTATATTTTCTATTGGTTATTTTTTTCTTATGCCACTACTGTGTGCCTCTTGCATGACGGCAATGATCCCTCCTCCTTGTACTGCTATTTATTCAGATAAGCCTATAATTGAACGTTTATTGTGGAAAACCACCAAGCTTAGGTTTTCTGGTACGATTCCTTTGTTATTTGATTGCATGGATTTAGACAATGTCCAAGCTCACTTGTGCATTCACATTTATGCAGTATGTGCATTATCCCCACAGCCGAACAGCACACACAGGGAGTGAATTATACCTTCATGTTTAATATTTATATTTGTATAAAATTGTATTTGCACCCTGTAATTAACTGAAATTTGCACCCTGAGTCTTCCTCCTAGGCCCACATACATCTTTATTGCAATCATACACAGGCACTTAACAAATGCTTTGCCAATGTAAGGGCTGAAATTGTGCTAACATAACTGGTCTGTATAAATAGTATTCAAGTATGTTGTATTTAAAATTTCCTATTTGAGTCTCTGATACCTCTTTTACACCAACACAAACCTATAGCCAGTTCCGTGCTGGTGCTAGAGCCAGTTCACCGTGGGTTCAATACATTTGCGAGCCTTATTAGAACTGTTTGCTATTCCACAGGCTAGAGAGCCACGTCATTATATACTGTAAGTCAGTATACGTCTTTGCAACGCAAGCCTCAGCTACAATGCACAACAGCAATGGCGGACTAGCGATGGTGTCAACTGAAATCGCTTTTTCAACTTCCAGTGCCTCTTCCCCGTTCTTTACTTATTCAAAGAGGTGCCTGGCATGCTCCTTTTTCAAAGCGGCTCCCTCTTGCCCTTTTACATTTTTGGCAGAGTACGTCACGTAGCCTATCTGATTTGGAAAATAGTTGAACTTTTGCCAAAGTGCAGCGCTCATCAATGTCACTTCTTTGTCAGACGGCCAATCAAAATCGATTAAAGGCAGGACTATAAGTGATGCTTGGTCTTAGACCAGCTAACAGTTGGGGCCAGCTTGGAACCCGTTTCCTGGCCGAGAGTCGGCTCTTTGTCGGTGGAAAATTGAGGAACGGGTTCAAGATTTGGCTCTGGCGCTGAACCAGCCATGGAACTTCTTTGGTGGAAAAGGGGTACTAGTGACATACACCCACCAAATGTGGCTCACAAGTGCAACCATCAGTAAACCGGTGACCAAAAAAGGTCCATTTGTGGACATTTAAGATCCTTCTGATTAGATTTTCTGCCATTGTGAAATTTTGGAACATCACTACAAAAATGTTACATCAACCCAATAGTTTTTAGTCTATTAACACCCGTACAGTCAGCTACCAGACCACGGTTCAGTTGTTTGGTCCGCACCAGAGTTTGACTGCGTGTTCACAAATACCTCAAAGAACCAATCTAAAGGAATAAGCAGACAGAACCACGCGTTACTGATAGCGCCCCTAGGATAACATTTGACCAACTTTGAAACTTTTTGCTGTTTTTAGAACTTTGTGGGCAATTTGTGTTTATGAAGCTTGAAGTACTTTAACAGTTTGCAAATATTTTGCAATACTTTTCCCCATGAAGCACAGCGTGCCAGTTTACTAGATGACATTTGTCCTCAAACTTAAGTCAGTATGGTAACGCTGTACTAACCTGATACAGACTTGTATTGACACTTATTGATGCATGGGTTTTGAGTGGGAAATTGTACTAAATACATAACTGTGACAGTGGAGATGTTACTCTGTCTCTAGGACTTATTCAATGTAAATGAACTATTTCCTTCATTTAAAAAAAAATAAAAAAGTTCCATATGTTTTTAATGCTCGGTTCTTTAAACAATGAACAATACACTAATCGGTGTCTAAACTGTGTAAAACTGTATCTCTCATAAGACACCTAACAATGCACCAGTCTCACTTTGCTGGGCAGTTCTTTTTGTGCAGATTGATTGTGTCACTTCTCGGGTTACACCTTAGAATTCTTATTCAAGCGATCATTGCTTGGAAGAGCTGATCAAATGTTTTTATCATGACAAAAATATTTAGACGCTGGTTAGGAGAAAGCAGCAGCAGCAGCAGCAGCAGCACATAAATATGTGCATGACACCCTGCACACTGAATAGCAAACAGGATTCAAACCAGGGTTTTCCCACACGAACATTGTTGTTCGGTACGTCAATCTGACAAGGAAAATTCGGTATTTGTATTAGTTTGTGTTTATATTATTCGTTTTTCACTTGTCTGTCTATCAACAGCATGCCACCTCACTGGAGCCCATTAGCAGACGGCTGAAGATCGTGGAAGAGGTAAACCGCCACCTGACAGATACCTGGCATTATTGCTGTGCTTGATTTGGTAGTAGTGGCTTTATCACCTGTTCTCAACGTTGAGTTTTGCAGTTTGGTTACAGGCTCTATGAGAGGTACTATTTGTTTGTTAAAATCGTTTTTTTTCTGTGTTGTACAGGACACAGGGTCAACATCTATCCAGGCAGCAGACAGCACAGCCTTCAATGGTAGCGTTACACCTACTGATAAAAGGTAAACTGCGACAGCTTCTAAACGCCTCCAGTTAAGCAACTGCCAAACTTTAAAAATGATATAAAAAATGTAAGCACATGTAACACGGGACACTTTCAGCAACAATATGTTTACGAAAGCCTGCAGTTATGCATTTTGTTTTCCATTTAAGGAAGCCTCTTTGTGCAACAACGTTTTGGGGAATAATTTGCTGAACATATGTAGTAGTTATTTATTCATACATACTTTCGAAATTAGCTTACAGTTTCAGAAATAGTTCTGTAGTATTTCAAATTTTTTCATTCCTCTTTTTATTTTCTTCAAATAATGTTATGTAATTCAAATTGGTCAGTAATTCTCTGTGTCTGCTCAGCTAAATAAGTGGCCAGATTTTAAGATATTCTCCTGACTCATGTTATTCAGTGTTTTGTTTGTCTACCATTTTCCTTTTGCAGGTTAGGGTTCCTGTGATCTAGTTATTCAGTGTTTTGTTTGTCTGCCATTTTACTTTTGCAGGATAAGGTTCCTGTGATCTAGTTATTCAGTTTTGGTCTACCATTTTCCTTTTGCAGGATAGGGTTCCTGGGGCTGGGGCTCATGGGCAGTGGGATTGTGTCAAACCTGCTGAAAATGGGACACGTTGTTACAGTCTGGAATCGGACAGCAGAAAAGGTATTTATTGACAAGCAACACACAAAATAAAAAAAATATGTACATGTAATTAATACATTTTGGTTTCTTTTTTTACGTTCAGTAGAGTTGAATATTAATTCTTATTCAGATTAAAACTAAGGTTTTGCTTAAGCTTACCGAATTTTACTTCGTTGTCCTACAGCATGTGAATTTTAAACTTTTGTCAGTCCACATCTTAGCAA
This sequence comes from Galaxias brevipinnis, assembly GCA_036023535.2. Taxonomy (NCBI): domain Eukaryota; kingdom Metazoa; phylum Chordata; class Actinopteri; order Galaxiiformes; family Galaxiidae; genus Galaxias; species Galaxias brevipinnis. The sequence continues at coordinate 20,474 of JAVQIZ010061695.1, forward strand.
TACATGTACATACATGGTGATAAGGGCTAAATCTACATACTATTTGAGTAATTTATCTGAACTAGTATGATGCCCGTTCAACTGGTGAGCAACCCTTATGGGGATAAACACAGGATCTGTATGCGCACGCAGATGCCAACCTGAAAATACAGCATCTTGACCCAACATTATACAACATAAGTATTGATCTTTAATTGTTAATGATCCTTTCAGGTGCCCAGTTATACACTCTACATACCCACTTTTACGTTAAAGGACAAAAATAAATGCGCGTATACTTGTCTCAGGACATTAATATTGGCGGAATCGTGAAGGAAGAGGAGTAGTTAGTATACGAGACCATCTAGCGGTAAACAACATGGCGGCGCCGAGGTGAATCAAATTGCGTTGATCATTATATTATTAGATGAGAACCACTCACCTAAACAACTTCACAGTCGACTATGCACATTCTCAAGTCCCGAGCTATATACCTGCCCAATTTCAACTTCTCACTGTGCCCGATCATGGTTAAAATTGAGTTACAGACATGCACACATACAGAGATTCCTGCCTTTATAGTTAGATGTTCGAACCATTCAGAAAAATTTGGGAAAGGAAGTATCTTCTTCGGCAGAAAATACTAGACAATAGTCCTATTACTGGTTAAAAAGGAGATTCACAAACAGAAGTACACTATTACAGATCTAATAGATATGTTGGTTTCTGTAAAACGATTTACAAAAGCCAGGTTTGCTTTTAAGATGTAAGGCACTGCTATTCATAAATGTAGCCAAGGAGCTGGGTCTTTCTAAATGTACTCTAGTAGTCCTTGTTGTTCCTGAGGACTGAATGTTTCCTGTGCTTTGCATCCTATGGCAGTGTGACCTGTTCATCCAGGAGGGGGCCAGGCTCGGACGAACTCCCGCTGAGGTGGTCTCCATTTGTGACATCACCTTCTCTTGTGTCTCAGACCCCAAAGCTGCCCGTGATGTGAGTACTGCAAAGAAATAATCTGTTTTTAGAATATATGTACTAAAAGCCGTGGCACAAAGTCGACCTCCTTTACTCTTTTCAATAGCTCTATAAGCTTTAATAAGAATACAAATAACTGTCTTATAGCGTAGATATAAATACAATTTGAGTGTCCTTGTCAAATCAATCAGAAATGAGTCCACATCGCACTGGATTTGGAATTCAACAGTGACTGTGATGTTGTGCTAACATTCATTTTAGGAGTATTTCCATTTAGATTGCTTCAACAGTGGTGTAATTGCAACCCTTTGTTAACATAGTTCCCCCAAAGACACAATGTTTAGACATCTCTATGAACTTTAATTAAGGGATAGCGTTCTTAAAATGTTGTTTATGCCAAATAAACTAAGTAAATGGAACAATTTTGGGTATGAACACTTTTGTCAGTTGAATATCTGTGGAGACACCATACGATTGCCTCCTGATCTATAAACAAATGGTAACGGCCCAATTCAAAGTGTGCAAACTGGTGGTGTAATTCCCAGGAAGACTCCAAAGCTGTAATTGCTGCCAAAGCCTCTTGGACAAATTACTTAATGTAGCTCGTGTTTTGTCTGAATGAAATGTCGCATGTATATGTATAGGGATTTAATTTTTTTTTTGAATCCATTTGATATTGATACTAAAGAAAGCATTGAACAAGTGAAGAGGTGTGAGTTCTTTCAGAAGGCCCTGTGTGTAGTAAACCTGTGGCTCTCATCCCATGTTGTGGTAGCTGGTGCTGGGTCCCAGTGGAGTGTTGCAGGGCATCAGGCCGGGGAAGTGCTACGTAGAGATGTCCACCGTGGACCCGGAGACCATCACAGAGCTGGCACAGGTACTGCACTCCTTTCTCCATGACCACAAGAGTTCCATAGAGCTTTCAGACCTTTGTTTAAGTCCCCTGAATTTCTCAACGTTTACATTTGCTGTCGCAGAATTTGAATTGAAATGTAATTGTGGTGTACTTTGGAAAGCTCTTACTATGGGGAATAGTTGTAGTTAATTGATTGTAGTTAGTTATCTTGATTGTATTTGAATGTTTCCACTCTTCCTGAATCCTTAACCGAACTGAAATATTCCCTTCATGTTTTTGACATTCCAACTTTTAGCGGCTGTTAGTTCTTTACAAGCTCAATCAGTTTGTAACAGTACATATAAGGCTAGCTAGGAAAAGGCAACAGGAAACTCCTAACAGTCCTATTAGGATGTCTTTTAGCATATTCCAATGCAAACATATTTCCTCTAGGCCCATGGTTGTAATGCAGTCATTGTTGCCAATGCACCATTGTACAGCGAAACCAACCTGAGTTTTTAAAGTTCAATCTTATTTGTGCCTTGAATTATTTCGTCATGATATTCTAATACCGTATCCTGTGTATTCTGAAACATGTCTCCTGGAGTTTTCCCGACGGGTCTACATAGTTTTCACAACCTTTTGGGCTGTTTTTGAGTAACTACGTTTTCCCATTCAGCATACTGTCTGGAAACCTGTGGGGTGCTTGGAATGAATGATTCTAAACTGATGAATCACGCTAAGCTCTCCCCCATAGGTTTCCATGCAAGAGTCAGGATGACAAGACATTGAAATAAGGTTAAACATCAAGCAGAGTGCCCTATTCCTTTGGACTGTGAATTGGTGTAGTAACGTTATTAAAGGAGCTACAATGATATTTTGTTTTATGTATAACAAATTGAAGCTATCTGGTCCTGAACAGGTCATCACCTCACGGGGGGGTCGTTTCCTGGAGGCTCCAGTAGCCGGCAGCCAGCAGGTCTCCAATGAGGGGATGCTGGTGATTCTGTCAGCCGGAGACAGGACAGTCTATGAAGACTGCAGCAGCTGCTTCCAGGCCATTGGCAAGACATCCTTCTTCCTGGGTATACTCTCTTTCATGTCTGTACTACTGTTTATAAAGGAAACTACTTTTTTTTGCCAGTAGGAATAACATGTATTAAACGTGTGGATACCCTTTCCCACAAACATATACATTAGCCTACATTTCAACATTATGTGATGTCCTGTGATGCTACAATTGGTATCTGTATGAACGTCAACAATTTGGTATTTGACATCGTTAAAGTTGGCACTCATTTTAATGAACACGTCAGTGTATCAGTCAATCAAGGACCTAGACATGTACAAGCAGCCAGCTTCCTGGTTTTGTTATTTTGAGGGGAAGTATAATTATTTATCTCTAGGAACTGGACCACTGTAAATGTACTGATTAGATTGTGGGTTTAATGTCTGACTGTTTGGGGTTGGCTCTCTGTTGATCTTCATGAGCAAAATGTGTGTGTGCGTTTCTGTCTGTGTTTTAGGTGAGGCAGGCAACGCAGCAAGGATGATGCTGATCCTCAATATGGTGCAGGGCAGCTTTATGGCAACCATTGCTGAGGGCCTCACCCTGGCCCAGGCTACTGGCCAATCACAGCAGACCTTCCTGGACATCCTCTGCCAGGGCCAAATGGCAAGCACCTTTGTGGACCAGAAATGCCAAAGTTAGTAATAATTATAAAAATAATAATGCATTTTATTTGAGGGCGTCTTTCAAGCCACTCAAGGTCACCTTACAATAAGCATATAAGGGACAATGAAAATATAATTGAATAGTAATTCAGCTCCACATTAGCAAAGAGGTGTAAGGTAGGAAACCATAGGGGAGCATCACTTAAACCATGGGGAGACAGCAGGACACACAATACGAGGGACCATTAACGTGAGTGAGCCAGTCAACAGACTTGTCAGGCTGTCGGATGAGTGGGAGGAGAATCCGGAGCCTGAGTGTAGAGCAGTTGAAAGCCCTGACAGTCATGGTGCTGCTGTGTGAGGGGGAGATGGCCTAGTCCAGTTGGCAGTCAGTAAAGGAGGAGAGAGGAAGGGCAGTGGTGGGTTGGGTAGAGACACAGAGCTGGGTGTCATCAGCATAGCAGTGGAAATGGGCACCGTGATGACGGCGGACCGACCCCAGGGGAAGGAGGTAGGTGGTGAGGACAAGTGGACCCACTACTGACCCCCGGGGGACACCCTGTGCAACTGAAGTGCTTTTGGACCTGTGGTTCTCCAGCTGCACAAACTGTATTCTGTCAGCGAGATAGGATGAGAACCAGGAGAGTGCAACACCAGTGATCCCAGTGCCAGTCAGGTGCTCCAGGAGTACTGAGTGGAGATAGTGTCAAAGGTGGCACAAAGGTCAAGGGCTCTGGTGTTACCTTTTCCTGCAGAGATGATGTCAGCATAATAGGGAGATTTGTCTGCATGAGGTGCAATAAGCTTCATTTATGTTGGGAAAGTTGGACAACTCATTCATTCCCTTAGTGAGTTTAAAGAGCTTTATGGTTAGGAAAAACGTGAAAAACTGATACTGGGAAATTATTATTATTATTATCAGATTTCGAGGCGTATTTCGATTTAGATTTATTTGTATTTTCAAACAGTATACCGTATACTAAGGACCACATTTCTTGTATCACAAAGGTTTGATGGCTCTTGTATTTTATATATAAAATATTTTGGAAATGTTCCTGCGCTTTGGCAGTAAACCTAGTCAGATGACCCATTCACACCAGTAGTATACAGGGTTTCTCCCTGGATGGATGCCTGTGTGGGAAAAGGGGGTTATTAAGCTTTGTAATATTTCTCCCATTTTAGTTAAGACCCTCTGTTGTTTCCCACAGATATCCTGCAAGGCAACTTCAAGCCAGACTACTATTTGAAACATATTCAGAAGGACTTGAGGCTAGCCATATCTATGGGTGACACCGCTAATCACCCAACCCCGATGGCTGCAGCCGCCAATGAGGTAAGCTAACATACTATACAGATAATATTCAAGTCTGTCTTGCCTTTAAATCCATTTGGATGTGTGAACTCCTTACTCTGAAAAAAGACAAGTTGAATGTTTTTCAGAAATTCCTAGTAGGAAACTAGGGACTGTCCTTTATTTCTCATATCTCTAACACATCTTGTTATGACACTCCAAATGGAACTCTTTTGCTTCTAATTTGCTTTGATTATACAGCTTTTTATACTCTACGATTGAATAATAATTATTTATGAATTGATACAGGAGTAATCAACTGAGACTGTCTCTTTTTTTGCAGTAGTGCTCTGTTGTAATAGGCAGATAAGGAAAAAAACAAAATGTAAACAAAATTAAGAAGAAAAATGCCTTTGACTTAGAATTAGGACTTTATGTCCAAACGGCATTGGCAATGTAGAGGGTGATCAGGTTCCACAACCAACTAAATTAGCCTCAGTTATACTTATTCCAATTTAATCTTTTTCAATAGAACATCCTATCAACAACAGTAAGACCAACTGTGACGTGGGAGACATTTTAGAATTTATTTAGACTATTAACAAAATAAAGTTTTAGTCTCTAATTGAGTCTTTATTAAAGCAAATATAGATTACTATTTTGTATTATGGTATTATCAATAGATTTTGTCTGATTGCACATTCTAATGTCTCTGCGAGAATGACAAAATTGTGGTTCTGATCAGTCCTTTTGAAGTCTCAATGTTTAAAATGAATTTTGTATGATTTCCTGTGGAACTGTGACTGATTGCTTTATGGCAAAAGGCAGTGCGTCACTAAATCATGTTTGCTCGCCGCGGTTCTTATCTCTGGCTTCAAGCCCTCGTGATCAATCAGCATTGTAAATAAATGCACACATCGTCATTGCAACAGGGAAAATAATTACACCAAGCAGACGGTAGGGGGCGCTGAAATCACCTCTTACAGAGAGCTACCTATAGTAACTTTAAAAAATTACTTTTATTCAGAGTTTGCACAGTTGATTGTAGATGGAATTGAGAGGGCTGCATTATTTATCTATACTATGTTGGGGTTTGCTTTTATTAGGTCTACAAAATAATCTACCATCATTTGATTGTCTTTCTGTCTGTGTAGGTCTACAAGAGGGCTAAAGCACTGGACCAATCTGACAATGACATGTCTGCAGTCTACAGAGCCTACATTCACTAGAGCTGAACATGACCTATACTATTGTCTGGACCACAATCTTTAATCTCTTTGCATTTCTCTCATCTTCTACGCGAGTGATTTTTAAATTGTTTTATCATTTTTTTTCTGCCTTGTATCTGTGGTGTTTCTTTCTTGTATGCAATGAGGACTCTTAATAGCTAACCTTGAGCATTGCACTGACTTTGTTAAAAGATATGCTATATGAATGCTCTACTAAGGTTGTTAATTTGTTGTTAACAGTAGTCAGGTTGGGTTTTTCATGGTCGATGTTTAGTGTGGAATGTGTGCAGGGTGTTGAACGTGGCCCCTTGAGCATACCATTTAGAATTCCCCATTTCTTGCATTTGGGTGGTTGTGGTGGTTGAAGTAATTTGTCACTCAGTCCTTAAGTGCATACTTGTAGGTTATTTAATTATTGTGATTTCTTTCCCTTTAAATGTCCATATTCCATTTACTATAAATTTATAAATATTATCATGAGGCTAGATAAGTCCCAAGAACAATGCATTGCCTTAATATTGTAACCCAATTTAAAAAGAAAAAGCTGTATTTATTTATTTCTGTTCTGTCTCTAGACCTATCTGTGCTATAGTGTTTCTAATCCTGACAAGATGAGGTCACGCCATTCAGAGGAGACCTCTTTAACAGGTTAAGAAAAGTATTGTAGCATCAAATAGTTTTTTCTCACCAGGTAATTTAACTTAACCTTTTATTGGTCTTATTTTTTTTAACAGTTTTAATTTGTCATTGTTTTGAAACACTTTATTCAATATCAAAGCAAGATGCAAGACTACTGTAAGTGAGATCAGCACCATTTTAGCAAAGTCAGAGAGAGCTTGGAAGCAAAAATCTGGCCATATAAAAACTTAATTCAATTTAGTCAAAAAATCATCCCAGTTAAATTAAAGTGCATTATAGTTGTTAGAACATTTGAGTAAAGACCTGTAGTTATGTATTTATTGCAGCATGATTAAAAATAGAGGGATTCTAAACACGTTTCAACTGAAGCTATGATTTCAGAGTATTTATTGACCCCACGCACATTGAAATGGATGTTTCTATTGGTAAAACATTCTCACAGTTTGAGAAATGCACAAGTTAATTTCGTCTTGGCTTAAGCCTTTAAAACTACGGCCAGGGTAACCTGAGCATTAGTCATTTGTTCAACATATTTTTGGTGGAACCGGCCTTTATGATGACGAGACAAAAATAAATATTTTTCCCAAATAACTACAGTGGTTGGTATGGTTATTGTGTGAGAGATGACTATGCAAGGTTAAACCACTGAAATATGGCTATAATATGCAATGGTATTGAATTGAAGTAGTGAAAGTGACTGTAGGGCTATAGCAGAACTTCCCCAAAAGTGCTATGAACCAAAATTATCGTAAACTAAAACTAATAAAAAAACTAAAACTAACAACAACTTTGTATTTACAAAATTCACTAAAATAAACAAATTATTGACAAAATTACTTTAGTTTTTGTCTTTGTAAATTTTTTTCATGCATAAGCCTATTATTTTAGGATTACTGTGAATATAGCCTCTGTTCCAGCTTTCTGCACTATAGGCCCTTTCCGGCCGCAGGAACTTTCCCCAATACCCACTGTGTTCCAAAGTACCGGAACCTTCAGGGTGGGGCTTGCAGCGCTGAACAGTTCTTATTGGTCGAGTACTAGCAGTACATTTCAACCGCCATTATAAAAACTTTTTTGAAGTGCAACCGCAAACTAACTTGCAATGGTGTCGTCACCAAGGAAAACGCAACATCTCAATTTTATACTTAATAAATTAATGTTTTTTATTTAATTAAAAAAGGCAATCAAACATGTTGTGTATATATAGTCCATAGAGAGCAAGTGACGCTGAGGATTGGGATGGCTAATATATGACAAACTATCGTTGGAAAAAAAATGTATGGTAGTCAACGGCAAGACAACTTATCGTGTAAAAGTATCTGTTAAATTAACAAACATCATTTCACTAAACCTTGAAATGAAAGGCTCTCTATGGGCAAAACCCTCCCCAGTTCAACACACACCCTCTTCCTGCTTCCTGTCCCTTTCCGGGTGACGACCATGGGACCTGGTTTGCGTCCCAATACCCATACTATATAGGGAGTCCGAAAAAGATTTAGTATGTCTCAATACATAGTATGTCAAATGCAGTATGCCAAAAATAGGATGGCACCTCATTCAACAAGCACGTAACCTAACTTTGTCATCAGATCATATAAATATCCCCCCTTCCCTCGTTGACATGTTTTATCATGAACAGGTGAGTCTCTGATTAGTGCGTGTCACACTGGAAGTCTGTGCACTGCTGATTTATCTACCTGAACTTTAGCTGAAGCTCCATTTAATCAAATTAACAGTATGCCGTTTTCTAGACAAGGGTATCCTAAATGCAATGTAACCTTTGAATTGTTAACGTCTGTATGTCAGTATTATATGTATATATTAGTTTGAGCATGCGTTTGTACGGCTTGCACAGAACCATGTTTTTTCGAGGCACAAAACCACCAAAATACAAATATCTTACACTCTGGTTAACTAGCTGAAGTGCTTGATAGATATACACTGCTCAAAAAAATGTAAAGGAACACTTCGAAACATCAGATTTCAATGGGAAAAAAAGTCATGCTGGATATCTATACTGATATGGACTGGGTAATGTGTTAGGAACGAAAGGATGCCACATCTTTTGATGAAAATGAAAATTATCTACCTACGGAGGGCTGAATTCAAAGACACCCCGAAAATCAAAGTTAAAAATGTTTGCGGCAGGCCAATCCATTTTGCTGAAATTCCATTGCAGCAACTCAAAATGGTACTTAGTACTGTGTATTGCCCCCTCGTGCTCGTATGCATGCCTGACAACGTCGGGGCATGCTCCTAATGAGACGACAGATGGTGTCCTGGGGTATCTCCACCCAGATCTGGACCAGGGCATCACTGAGCTCCTGGACAGTCTGAGGTGCAACCTGGCGGCGTCGAATGGACCGAAACATAATGCCCAGAGGTGTCCTATTGGATTTAGGTCAGGCGAGCGTGGGGGCCAGTCAATGGTATCAATTGCTTCATCCTCCACGAACTGCCTGCATACTCTCGCCACATGAGGCCGGGCATTGTCGTGCAGGATTATAAATAATCCAGGAGGAACCCAGGACCCACTACTCCAGCGTAGGGTCTGACAATGGGTCCAAGGATTTCATCCCGATACCTAATGGCAGTCAGGGTGCCGTTGTCTAGCCTGTAGAGGTCTGTGCGTCCCTCCATTGATATGCCTCCCCAGACCATCACTGACCCACCACCAAACTGGTCATGCTGAACTATGTTACAGGCAGCATAACGTTCTTCACGGCTTCTCCAGACCCTTTCACGTCTGTCACGTGCGCTCTGGGTGAACCTGCTCTCATCTGTGAAAAGCACATGGCGCCAGTGGCGAACCTGCCAATTCTGGTGTTCTATGGCAAATGCCAATCGAGCTCCACAGTGCCAGGCAGTGAGCACAGGGCCCACTAGAGGACGTCTGGCCCTCAGGCCACCCTCAGGATGTCTGTTTCTGATTGTTTGGTCAGAAACATTCACACCAGTGGCCTGCTGGAGGTCATTTTGTCAGAAGTTTAATTGACTTGATGCAATACTCTGATTACATTTTTTGAGCAGTATATATATATATATATATATATATATTTCTATGCAAGTTGTGACAGGATGGTGAGAGACAGTTGTCTTACCAGAGAAAAGGTCTCCTCAGAAATTGAACACACACAATACATTCACCTTCAAAATAAAGAAGAAAAACTCTTTGTATATATATATATATATATATATATATACACTGTATATACATACATATATACATAAACACTCACTGGCTGCTTTATTAGGTACACCTGTTCAACTACTCGTTAACGCAAATATCTAATCAGCCAATCTCATGGCAGCAACTCAATGCATTTAGGCATGTAGACACGGTCAAGACGACATGGTGAGGTTCAAACAAAGCATCGGAATTGGGAAGAAAGGTGATTTAAGTGACTTTGAACATGGCATGGTTGTTGGTGCCAGACAGGCTGGTCCGAGTATTTCAGAAACTGCTCATCTACTAGTATTTTCCCGCACAACCATCTCTAAATATACTGGTCCGAAAAATAGAAAATATCCAGTGAGCGGCAGTTCTTTGGGCGAAAATGGCTTGTTCATGCCAGAGATCAGAGGAGAATGGCCAGACTGGTTCAAGATGATAGAAAAGCAACAGTAACTCAAATGACCACTCATTACAACCAGGGTATGCAGAAGACCATCTCTGAACGCACAACACATTGAAACTTGAAGCAGATGGGCTACAGCAGCAGAGGACCACATCGGGTGCCACTCCTGTCAGCTAAGAACAGGAGACTCAGGCTATAATTTGAATGGGCTCAACAAAATTGGACAATAGAAGATTGGAAAAATGTTGCCTAGACTGATGAGTCTTGATTTCTGCTGTGACATTCGGACGGAAGGGTCAGAATTTGGCGTAAACAACATGCAAGCATTGATCCATCCTGCCTTGTAACAGAGGTTCAAGCTGGTGGTGGTGGTGTAATGGTATGGGGGATATTTTCTTGGAATACTTTGGGCCCCTTAGTACCAATTGAGCATCGTTTAAACGCCACAGCCTACCTGAGTATTGTTGCTGACCATGTCCATCCCTTTATGACAACAATGTACCCATCTTCTGATGGCTACTTCCAGCAGGGTAACGCGCCATGTCACAAAGCTCAAATCATCTCAAACTGGTTTCTTGAACATGACAATGAGTTCACTGTACTCAAATGGCTTCCAAAGTCACCAGATCTCAATCCAATAGATCACCTTTGGGATGTGGTGGAACGAGAGATTCGCATCATGGATGTGCAGCTGACAAATCTGCAGCAACTGAGTGATGCTATCATGTCAATATGGACCAAAATCTCTGAAGAATGTTTCCAGTACCTTGTTGAGTCTATGCCACAAAGAATTAAGGCAGTTCTGGAGGCAAAAGGGGGTCCTAGCAAGGGGTACCTAATAAAGTGGCCAGTGAGTGTATATCAGAGTCATAGTGAATATTATTCCAACTTTACATATTATTATAACTTTAAATAATATTATTACTTTGTGTGTTTGTGTGTGTGCTTATGCAGAGTGTGTGTGTGTGTGTGTGTTTGTAACATGTGCAGTGTGTGTGTGTGTGTGTGTGTGTGTGTGTGTGTGTGTGTGTTTGTAACATGTGCAGGTTTTGTGTGTGTGTGTGTGTGTGTGTGTGCTCCTACCCCAGGTCCAGAGGTGTGTTGGTGAACAGGGATCAGTGGAGGTGGGGGGATGGGTCTCCTCTGGGGTGTGACCGCTGGGTACCGACCGTCAGGCTGGTTCTGTCTGTCCTGGACCGGCTGGTACCGACCGTCAGGCAGGTTCTGTCTGTCCTGGACCGGCTGGTACCGACCGTCAGGCTGGTTCTGTCTCTCAGCCAGGCTGGGGTAGCGGGGGTCAGTGGGGGGCGGGTAGTGAGGTTCTGCATGGGGCTGGTACCTGGGGTCAGAGGGCGAGGGGTACCGTGGGGGGTCGGGCTGGGGCTGGTACCTGGGGTCAGAGGGCGATGGGTAACTTGGGGGGTCAGGCTGCGGCTGGTACCTGGGGTCAGAGGGCGACGGGTACCTTGGGGGCTCAGGCTGGGTTCTGGGTGGGTCAGGGTTTGTGTTGGACGGCTGGTCGTCATAGTGAACCACTGGAGGGGGCTCCACCGCCGCCACCTCATTACCCTGGCAACACAAACCAGAATCAAAGCGGCCATCTTTAAACACAAACACAACATGGAGAATCTGCACCACAACAGACCCCTCTGCAGCTGAAGACCAGGGGTTCTGATAATCTAATCTATAATCTAACCCTAACCCTCTGCAGCTGAAGACCAGGGGTTCTGATAATCTAATCTATAATCTAA
>JAVQIZ010061712.1:0-14340 GCA_036023535.2 Galaxias brevipinnis
GGCACAGCTATAACTAAAAGGAATAAGCTCAGTGTAATGAGGCGTAAAATTCTTGAAGAAAAAAAAAATCTTCTTTTGTTGTTCTTTTAAGTAAATTATACTTATTTAATGGGCAAGCCGCCCTGTGATAGACTGGCGACCTGTCCAGGGTGTTCCCCGCCTCTCGCCCTGTGTCGGCTGGGATGGGCTCCAGCCCCCCCGCGACCCTGCATAGGATAAGCGGTATAGCTAATGGATGGATGGATGGATGGGCAAGCCAGTGTTGAAAGGGCACATCCTACTACTAGGTCAATCTGGGGTCACGATGTACTTCCCAATAAGACAAATGTGTATTCTAATAGATACTGTTTAACTATTTGTTTAAGTAAATAACTTTTGGCTGAGTCAAATTACAGTACTGTGCATGCTACATTTGTTGTATGGATGTCCCATGCAGAATATGCAGCTGATGTTAGGGCCATGGCTCTCTGCTACATCAGAACCCCAGAGGTTAGAAAGGTTTACAATGGCCTCTGTAAAGACATGATTTATTCTCATACTTATAAAGTATTGGGGGTAGTTATGTAATATAATTAAATGCATGGCGAGTAAAAAATATATAATGTGTTAACAAGTATAAACAAGTCAAGCTGTGAAATATTAATACATTTTACTTTCATCTTAACACTATTTTTTGATTTAAAACAATATGAAATAGTTGCTAGTTCTACAAAATGGGATTTATCACAATTTACTTAGCAATTTGCCTGTATTTTATAACCAAAATGCTTATAAACTAAACCACTGAATTTCAGCAAATCAAAATGGTGAATTAGCAGTACATTTCCTAGGGTTTGTTGGCAAACTATCCTTTACAATCAGATTTTAGATGGACAAGCATGATATGCACATAAGTGCAATCCACTGGGATGTGTGAGCTAGGATGGGGCACATTCCTCAATTGAAGTGGGGGTGTATCCAGATGTACAGTGTGATAACAGGAAATCAAAACCAAATCTGGATTGTAAATCCACTGAGCATTCATATTTTGGGTATTTTTTTTTTAAAGACAGAATACAACCTCATATGTCTTACATTGCAATTAAAACATTGGTATTGGGCCACTTAAAATAGAAAAACAATAACTTCAACCATTATGCAGTGATTAAATTGCATATTTATTCCACAAAGAAAACAACACCATACTAATTACAATCAGCAGCCTGGGAATTGACTTGGCATTTTACTCAGTGGCAACAAATACCTCGTTCCAAAATTTGATGGCTTTTCTGAGCAGACCTGGAAACGTGAGAAAAGTTGTTAATTTATTTTCTACAGGACTGCATTTTGATTCCCTCCCTCAACTCCCAGCATGTCTGTATTTCTTCCACTTGAGTGTGTTCTTTGGCTAGCTCACTCAACCTGGGCCCTATATTGGTTTGAGCACCCATTGGGGGGCTCTATTTTCTAGGCCATTGACTCTGAAAAACTAATATCGTAATCCCCTAATGTTTCTCCTCTGTTTTAGGAGGCGGTGAAATAGCTAAGGCCCAGGGGGTCAGTCCTAGTTGTATTCCTCCCATGCAGAGCATTAAGAGCAATGGGAGGAGTAGGATTTAAACAGGCATGAAATAGAGACACCTTGGGTCCTGAGGACAGGTAAGGCACAGCCCCCTGTCAAACTGTCATCCCTGGGAAACACAAGAAACACTACTCTTATCGGGTCATGTTGCTTGAAAATTTCAAGTTATTTCATGATAAAATGGTGTACTGTTTTTCAAACCTTAAAAAATTGCTTGACTCCAAAGTACTGTACATTTTTTGGTCATTAGTACCATTCTTCACAAAAGTTTTTTTTTTTTTTTTTGCTCTCTCCTCTCTCCGACATAAGACATGGTCAGCCAACACGTTTCATTTGATGTTGTCCCAACCATTTCATCACCAGCTTTGCTCTGTCAAACAAGTTTATGTTCCCTTTCATGGAATGATATATCTGAACTTTCCCAGACGACAAAAACAATTTTGTCCGTGTCAGTCTATTGTTTTCTCAAGTTTGGCATTGATGAGATGTGGACTTGTAGAGGCAAGAACGTGAAGCTTCATCGATAAGAGAAACACAAACCCTGCTTTTCTAAAAAGGCATGATTTGCTTAAGTACATTTTTTAAAAGACAACAACAAAGACGTTAGTAGCTAGAGGTGCCTGTGACATCCAGTATGGTGCAAAAGAAGCCGTGACACCGCATCTGCAATCATTTGTAGTATTTTTTGCTACGTGACCGCTTCCTTGAACAACTCTGCCACCCACATTAGTACAGGGGTAATTATTTGGATTTCTGGGAGCAGCTGGTGATGGAAGCAGCAGCAGCACTAGCAGTATCAGTGATCATCAGGCCCTTGAGTATCCGTAGATAAACATCAGGGACTCTGAGACACCCAGACACCAGGCCTTTGGCTTTCTCGCCAAGAGCCCCCATATCTCCTCAACGCCCCCAATCTCACCCTCTGTGCATTCATAACATAATACTGTAAAGAACGATGTACTGAAGAGTGCATAGGGATATAGGTAGGGAGTTAAAGGCTCTGCTGACACAGGTTAGTGGGGTACCAGCATTAAAATAAAGTGGTGTCTCCTAATCATAGACCACCCACTGTTGGATCCCAAGGGGTAAAACATATTCGTTCGAACTAGTGAGGCTACTCATATTCCCGACAATTGATTCCAAGAACATATTTATATTGTTTGTTGTTCTTAGCTATAGTTGACCTTCAGAATCCTTTATTTTAACGAGTTGTTGGCTAATGATGTGTATTACGTGTGGAACGGTCCCTTCTCCATGATTACACCATCTTCACATCTCTCTTTCTGTAATCTCTCTTGTTCTCCCTTTGCTTTGTATGGAGGTTTCAAGTCATTACAGATAAGGCAAGTTTTCACACTGTTAATCAGATCATCCACTCTGTGCACTCCCATGCAACATGCATAGTTTGGCATGGTGTTCACCTGTGAGAACTTCACCTGAGATTTAATCAGATTTACTCTGTTACTCAGGACTCAATGTGACCTGGCCCAGGGAAATAGACCATGTCTATTGCATTCCTGTTGGGCAATGGGAATGAGATTTGATTGGGGATTATTGCCCTGAATGGAACTTAAATGGAATTGGAACAAGCGGGAAGTTTGGTGAAATGGGAAACATTTAGAAAATAAAGGATGTATTCAAAAAAATTTACAAATCATTTTAACTTCTTTAACACATATTTAAAAGCATAAATTACATCTGAGAAGTGCAGGACCGTACCAACAAAAGGCTACAGACTTCCGTCGACACTATAAACGAAGTGACGCAACAGCTAATACTGATCTGAGCAACACAACTTGGGCAAATGAAAACATTGGCGATACTGAGTTGCCATTTGAGAACAACACAAACAGCGGCTACATCACTGAAAACAAGAGGAGAGTAATTGTTCCTTTGTGGGGGAGAAAGAAGGCTCCAATTGCCATGGGATGAAGACGAAGGGTCCTCAAGGCCACAGAACACCATCTTGCCTGCAGTCGTTAATTACTCCTAATCAACACCGTGGGGAGACGTAGCCGTCAAGACTAATTAGCCAAATGAAATCCCTATAATACGAAACAAATGGGAAAAAAAACTGTAGTAGCCGGCTCCTGCTGAACGAGAGTGCTTTCCAATGGGATGGCGTGTTCGAGAGGCCCCTACTTCAACACGTCACTTAGTTTTTACTTAAATATTTTGCAGAAGTTCATGTAGGTGATTTGGTAGGGCAGGTGATCACCCTAACACACTCCTTGTCACACACATGCACACACACACACACATCCACAAACCTCTGTCGTAACTTGCTGACGGGTTCCCCATTGTCGTTGTTGCCTCCATGGTTACCTCCCCCCAATCAGACGTCTCAGAGGTCATGAGAAATGTTGACTTAATCCTGTCTTCCTCCCCGCCATCCCTACGATAGTCATGGCAAGGAGCAGAAAGGAGCCTTTGTGTGTCCCCCAACACTGGGAACAAAGAGCCCGGGATTGGGAAACGTAAAGCGCACACACGGCCTGCAATTAAGAGCTTAGGCCGCGCTCCCCATTACAAAAACCCTTCTGCGAATGAGAGCGAGAGGAAACGTTGAGCTTAGGTGAGAAAGGCCGTGCGGGCATTAGATGAGGAACGGAGAATGAAGACATTTGTCACAGAATATTACTTACAGGATGCCAGCACATAGTCACCCAATACCGTACTCTGTGAGGCTAGCAGAAAATGCATGCTAATTAGTGGCAATTAAGGTCAATTAACCACTTAAAAGCCTCAGGGCTGGTACTGTACATTGCAGTGACAGTTATCTGACAAGTCTGTGTTTGTTTCCCCATATGGTAAGTGGAGTAATTGATACCTGGACATCTGTTGGGATAAAAATGTACCAAGGTGCCATGAACAACGTGATAATGAAAACTATTGTGGTAATTTTCTGGTAATTTTCTTTAAAGCTCTAATCTGTTTACGTATTGTAGTTATATAATGTATTGAGAGATCATTTAACCTTGTTGTCTGGACAATTTGATCTTCTGAAAACACACAGTTAATTTGTTTGCGTTGTAATCCTTACTGTAAATCTGACTTTTATGTTGCAATTTTTTTTATCTTAGCAGTTTATCACAACTTGACCAGGGAATTGATGAAATTAGCTATGTTGGCCAAAAGTGTTTTTGTATGTTACTTTAATCAAAGGAAAACATGAAATACTTCAGCAGATAGGGACGGTTAGTTTGATTAATTTGAATAATTAAATCTAGATAAAACCCTTGAACTTGGTCCCCACACTTGTAACGTCACTGGTCAATAGTAGGGGTGGCAGCATCATCCATTGGGAGTGTGATTCTGTGCAAAAAGGAGTCCACACTGCAAAAAAAAATACAATTACAGTTTTAAAAGTCAGAGTCAGGAATAGCTTGCAGGTTTTACTGGTAAACTAGTAAAGGAGAAAGAAACAAAAATGTATATGCTAACCAGTGTAAGTTTGTACAGTGTGTGTGTGTGTGTGTGTGTGTGTGTGTGTGTGTGTGTTTTAGCCACGGTGTTTCAGGGCGCAGCTCTAGGGGTGGCACTGTGCGGCGCCTCGTCCTGGATCATTTACCACCATACACACGGGCCATGCTGGTAGCCCCAGAGCCCCGTTGGCCCCCTTGGGTGGCAGCGCCAGCCCCAGCAGGGCCAGTAGGATGTAGGCCAAGCCAGGCGTGTAATCCACCTCTCAGAGTGGGAACGCTCCGTCGGCATTGGATAATAAATATGGAAGGGTACACTGCTAAAGGGCAGATATAGGGGAGCATAACTAAAAAACTGCAAAACCCCAAACTACAGGAAACGTGCCCCATATTTAAGATATTTGCTCAGTCATAATTTTACAAGGCAATGATTAAAGTGTGTAAATGTGCAGGTCTCTGTGTGTGTATGTGGGGTGGGGTGGGATTTGTTTGTGTATGTGAGACACTTACAGGTATTACTTATCTATAATGATCAAGGAATGTATTGTTCGTCTATCCAGTTATTGTAAAAAATGCCAATTTAAAATACTGGAGTAATAAAAGAGATTTTTTTGTCCCTCAATGAAATATACTTAACATGCTCCCTAGACTCGCAGTGCGTACATCTCTTCCTCTGCTCACACGGTTTGGTGAATTGCAACTTCTGTTTGAGTGCAATTACACTATAAGTACTTACATTCAACCCTTACTGCTCCTGCAGGTGCTTGAGGTCACTCTTTCCTAATTTTCATCAATTATCCCATTTCCCCTCCGCGAAACACTGTTTCTTATTCAGGATAATGTACCCGCTATTTGTCAGCACTCTGTCATTTGTATGCCTCTTTGCCGTTAGTGTACCTTCACGTCAACGAAACTGAATGCTAGCTTTCTGTGCTACGTGGGGCTCATTTGAAATTCAAATATTGCCTCATTGCTGAGTCTCAACAGTATTGACTTTAAATTACTCCAGTGTACCATTTGAGATATTTATAGGGCAGGATTGTTTAGTTTTCCTCATTGACAAATTAGTTGCTTCAACAAACAGTAACAGTATATTTAGCGTGTGAGCAATATGTAATGGAAACACCACAGGCAATGATCTGCCTGTGTCCATGGTGCACACCGGATTATCATGTTTTTACAGAAAAATTATTTAGCGCACATGCTGAGATCGACAGTTTTCCCCTTTAGTTTTTAATTTGAGATTGTGAACTTTACATTGTTTCTGCCCGGACAACCCTCATATTGTTTGCTAGTGCACTACGATGAATCTTTGAGCACCTACAGTCTTCATCCACTAGATGGCATCCTACACCACAGTGAAACGCTAACAAGCGAGTCCTAATCACTAATTTTGCCAATCAAAGGGTGAAGTATTTTATGGCACGTTGTTCTTCTTTGCCATACCACTGTAACTGTGTGCGACCGACTCTGTTAAATAGCCATGTTGATGAGCCTGCCTGAGAGCTTTATATCTATTCAATACAGAGAATTTACATTGAATAGCACTATTTTAATTTTTGCTTGTAGATAACAAACAAAACTATATCACCATAGAGGTAATACAAGAGAAGATGTGATGAACAACATAAGATAATTGGTCAAGAAGTGTTGATGGTGGTTAAAAAGACTGAATATCTGGTCTTTTTTATGGTATTTCATTTAAATTCAAGGGAAGTAGATCCTGGTTGTTGTCAATGGGCCTATGATGGAAAGAAGTAAGGTTAAATAAGAAGGCTTGACCAGAGTACAGGCTCCAATCTTCTGGGAGCTTAGATTTTGCATAAAAAAATTGCTAAGCTAAAGGGATGTCATAGTGGGGGGTACTGGGGTGGATTTATAGTGGAACTGACTACCCATGGCCCCTTCATGTGGTGGGCCATTTAGCCAAGGTAAGGAAAACCACTGCATTTATCAGGTTTATGAAAAAGAAATATGAGCTGTTGTTAACGCTGCTAAGAATCGTTTCGCGTCAACTCTCTAACTTGCTTCAATTCCATGTTGGAAATATGTTTCTAAATGTTTCAAGGCATCTAATGACCAATTGTTATTCAGAAAACTGTTCTATCCACCTGCCAACATTAACTTCAACTTTACTTTAGTGCTGACATGTGTTGAAGATATTCCAGACTCTTCTTTCTGGCTGAGGCCAGTGGTGGTAAATTAAACTGACAGGAGGCTAGCACAATTCTCTTTCAAATGGCTGAAGCTTGTCTTCCTGAAACAAACAAAATAAATAAAACTATCCCTTTGCATCAGCAATACCACCTTGTATCGCACTTGCTGGCTCCCCACTGAAGCTATGCAGGGTTGGTCCTGGTTAATTCTTGGACAAGAGATCAGTTGTTTCTGGAAATGGTGTTGGTAGACCAGTAGAGGTGCCTCTACCCTCTGGTCCGTGGCAGCCCCAATGCCCCAGGACAGTGACTGGGAACCTGTCCGTCCCTGTACAGAGTGCTTCCCTTGAACTGGATGTTAAACGTGTGTTATGACTCTCTCTGTGGTCACTAAAGATCCCTTTGCACTTATCGCAACGAATAGGGGGTGTTAACCCTGGTGTCCTGGCTAAATTCCCAATCTGGCCCTATATCAGTCATGGCCATCTAATCACTCCCTCAGCTCCCAATTGCCTAATGAATCCCCTATCCAGCCCCTTGTGGTTCTTCATTAGGTCATAACTGATGTGTGGTGAGCTGTCTGGTGCAAAATGGCTGTCGTGGCACCTTCCAAGAGGGTGCTACCCACTGGTGTTCTGGACTAACTGTCTCCCTCCTACAGTGTAAAGAGCTTTGGGTGTCTTGAAAAGCGTAATTTCAAAGTATAAATTATGAATTATTTTAAACATTCGAATCTGCTATACATTTGTATGCCGTGGGCCCAAGTAGAGACTTGGCATAGTCATTTGTTAGAGCATGGATTCTAGACTCCATTATGCTAAGGTACAGTATTAGTACATCGTGAGATGAGCTTAAAGACCTGAGATTAAGAGAGGAAAGATGGAAACATATTCTGTTCGTTTTTATTTCCATCCATCCATCAACCTATCCATTAGCTATACCGCTTATCCTATGCAGGGTCGCGGGGGGGGCTGGAGCCTATCCCAGCCGACACAGGGTGAGAGGCGGGGTACATTTATTTCATTAGTAGAATTTTAACAAATCTACTCTTTCCTGGACAGACATTGCATCTCTCAATAGACACTTGGCTATGAACTCAATGGTGACTTCTTGGGCATAAAGGAATAGCGGGGCTCTTTCTTATATCCATGTATCCCTGAGTGGTCGACTCATCCAAATAGTTTTAACATCTATTTGGGCTGTTCTTGAGGAATCACGTTTTCCTGTTTAGCTTACAATACTCACCTGACTGGAAAACCTATAGCTTAGTGCAAATTACCTCTGACTCAAGAACCCTTTTACTTGACAGTTGTCCAATTAAGAACCACAGATGTGAATTTGTAAAGAACCGTTTGTCCCCCTCTTACTATCAAAATCACCCATTTTATGTTTTGCATTTTATAAGTGAAATATTTTTCTCTTAGCTGCACGGTAAGTATAATCATTTTCTGAACTGGGGGAAAGAGAAAGGTTTAGGGATTCACGTGAGTTGTAAAGAATCATATTGCATATTTTATTGGGTACATTGTGTTATTGTGAAAATTGGTTGTTCTATTTACATGACATTATATGACATTATATGACAACACATTGTTATGATATTAAATAAATTGCTTTGTGTGTATTTTTTTTGCTTGAATAAACAATTATCTTGGATTGAATACCATTTCCTATATTACATACCTCATTATTATATATGCATTTAGTCCATTTGAACCTTGGAAACCAGCTTGCTATATTTGTTTCTGCCTGATACATTTATTGATGTATTTTATTGTAAACAAACATTATGTCACGCTAGCTAACCTTTTAACCAGTTGTTCAGTTATACCTGCAGTGTAGTTTCAAGGTTCAAATATAGAACACATTGCTGCGAAATACCGGACCTGGTGACCTGTCGTAATGATATAAAATATCCTTATCTGTGACATCTTCTTTCCACTCCGGTGCCATAGCCTCAATTTATTTCGTGGCTCAGAAGTTCACAGAGAAAGTTTTGCATTTCTATCTACTTACTGAGCACATGCTGTAATTCCGTGAGCTAGACCATGCCATACGGCGACATTGTACATATTTCCCCAGAGGCGGTAGTATTTTTGTAGCATACGGTAATATCTTGAATGATATTATTGACTACAGTGTGAACAATGCATCAGTATTCCCTTCACGTTACCAGTCCCCCATAACTCCAAGGGCAAGCCTCTTCAAGAATGTTCCCATTATAAACCCTGTCCTGAAACCTTCACCAACCTTCACCAACTTGGCAACCATACGTCATCCTAAAAGGATGGACCTGTTTTTGAGCACGTTGTTTCAACTTGACTTTAAACAAGCTGGACCAGTCTAGGATTAGTTCTAATATGGGAAAGGCCTTTGCAGCTACTTGTCATGCTAGACAGCTACAGGGTTACAAGAAATTGGCCAACCCTACCCCTGCACTCCCTTCCTCTATTCATGTCAAAGAACAGTGCTACAGTGTGTTGCTGTGCCAGGGCAACCGTAGGGTGAGGGGAGGGGTGGGAGCTGCCCTCTGCTATTTATCTCTGTATACTTGAGACCAGGCGACCCTCAGCCTATATATGACATGGGCTTTAAATGGCCACATCAGCAGACAGATAATCAGTGAAATAAAGGAGTGGATCTTCCCTGCTAGCTCATCCAAAGGAGTAGGGAGGTGCCGTTATATAAAAGCTATCTCATAGGTGTCAGGAGTCCCACGCTTTTTTGTTTTCAGTGCCAACCTTACAGTCCCAACCACTGCCACCCAGCCTACCCAGCCCAGCCATGACCTTCAATGGAACCTGGAAAGTGGACCGCAGCGAGAACTATGACAAGTTCTTGGAGCAAATGGGTAAGTGTATCTCCCTTATGTTTGTGTGTTTTGTGTGTTTTGGTGTGTGCGTGCATCCACAACTATGTGTGCTTTGGTGTGTGCAAAGATCCACAACGATGTGTGCTTGTCCGCTCACTTATGAATGGTTTAATCTCTGTCTTTGCTTTAGTGATCAATGATTTTCGACGCCAATTGCTCGTGTTGCACAGTGGGTTTTAACTGCAACTTTGTCATGTGAAAGAGCACCATTGAGCACCATTACTCTCTGAGCTGGTTGGAAGAGTGTCACGGATCATGGGATGCAAAATTAGCTGTTGCCAATTTAAGAGCATGTCATTAAATCCTTGGAACCCAGACATGGTTTACTTCTTGCAATGTACACTGGTCAAAACCACAGTGGAAAATATGTGCAAGCTTTGGTATGGCATTGCTTCCTATTTAATCTCACCTCCCACCTAGATTAATGTGTGGGTGCGACCAGGTTTAGCTTTGAACTCGTCATGTGAACACATGTAGCTACTGTTTGTGTTACATGTTTCAACTACTGTAAAACGCTACAAACTAAGTTGTGTGTTTGTATGTCTGATATTACAAACATACTATCCTTATGTCAGTTATGAACGTGTTGCTCAGACGTGTTCCTACATGCACATGTACAATGTAGTGTAATGTAATGTAATATAATGTACATTGTACATGTACAATGTAATGTAATGTAATATGTAGCTCAAACGTGTTCCTACAGGTACATGTACAATGTAGTGTAATGTAATGAAATGTAATATAATGTACTGTACATTGTACATGTACAATGTAATGTAATGTAATATGTAGCTCAAACATGTTCCTACAGGTACACGTACAATGTAATGTAATGCAATGTACATTGTACATGTACAATGTAATGTAATGTAATGTACATTGTACATGTACAATGTAATGTAATGTAATGTGCTTTGTACATGTACAATGTAATGTAATGTAATGTAATATGTAGCTGAAACGTGTTCCTACACGTACGCCGTTTCTGTGTGTGTGTTGCTCCAGGTGTCAACATCATGAAGAGAAAGCTGGCAGAGCACGACAACCTGAAGATCACGATTGAGCAGACAGGGGAGAAGTTCACCATCAAGGAGTCCAGCACGTTCCGCACCAAAGAGATTGACTTCACCCTTGGGGTTCCTTTTGACTACGCCCTGGCAGACGGCACAGAGGTCACAGTAAGCCTTGTAGTCTGTCATCAAAGCACCTTGCATTGCCTACATGGAAATCAAAAGACTGTTTTCTTCCAGTTTAAGTATCAGACCAAGTCTTCCAACAGCGGAGCTCATTAGTTCAGTAATGTCATCGCAATTCCGATTGCAAATGACCAATACAGTGTAGAGATGATTCCGGAGTAAGTAGAGCGTGATTGAAATATGTTTTAGGTTTTGTGAAGTCCAATGGTAAAGTTAGATCCATAGGCAACATCTGATCATGTCTTACACCATCCAGCACAGCAGAAATTATACATTTGGATATGAAGCCCGTGTCTTTTGCCCCAGGGTACATGGGAGATGGAGGGTGAGATGCTGAAGGGTAAATTCACCAGGAAAGACAACCAGAAGGTTCTGACTACGACCCGAGCCCTGCAGGGAGGAGAACTAGTCCAGGTGAGCAGCGCATTAACCCGATCTCCGCGGCATATCTCATAAGTCTCATAAAAACCACAATCAAAGGCACATGGTGATAGTACAGATTATTTGATATGATTTAACTGTCCATGCAATTAACATTTAAATTAAGTGTACAAATACTCCTTATCCTATTGTACAACAGAGCTACAACTATGAAGGGGTGGACGCCAAGAGGATTTTCAAAAAGGCATAACCTGAAATTTGGATTTAAATTGACTGTTAACTTTTTAGTTGTAGTTTTTTTAAACAAGATGTCAATGGCATAAAATGTCTCTTAAATGTATATACTTGAACATTAGATTCTTCTTCTGTTTACTACAGATATGTTTGAAACGTTTAAATTGAAGTGACACTAATTGACAGTGTCAGGTCAAAATGCTGGTTTAAACTTTGGTTTATGTTTCAAATAACTTTGTACTAAAAGTAAAAAAATAACTAATAAAATATTTTCAAGTGCCATCACATCTTGTCAACTTTAGCTGTATTTTTCAGTTTCTTGTTCACCATAATATAATAGAAAATGCATTTAACAATGTCACATTCGGTGCACACAAAAAGGGTGGGGCTTAAATTATATAATTCAGATACTTGCCAAGCAGGTTAAATCAATCACTGAAAACTGTAGTAGATAAGATACAGGATAAGATAAATATCCTTATCACTCCATATATCAATCTATAATTTATGTTGTTACAAATATAATAATCTGCTGTCTCTTGCCATTTACAGTATTATAAAACATGATGTTTAACCTTTTTAAAGAAATCATAACATTTTTAATTTGATTGGATAAAATCCCCAGGACATCTTTTTAACAAGTCTCACATGATTGCCTATGACTATCGTGGCTCACATCATGTGATAAAGTTGGGTAACAATAAAGTCAGTAGGCAGAAACCTGGGTATCTACCATGTGCTGAAGCAGCTTATATATTGAAAATCCAGTTCATTTATTAATGTGTCCAGGAAACAAATCTGCTATAATTTCATTTTGGACAGGAGGGTAGGAATGGAACGTGTTAGTGTAATGAGACTTAGTTACCAGAAGAGGGCAATGTGGTGCAATATTCAGTCTCAGTCATTCATGTGTCATGAGGATAGCTGTACCAGTTACAGCCAACACAGACTCAACTGTACATTTATCTCTAGCTATTTATGTCCACCATTATAAACTACTCAAACTGCAAAAACATGAAAAAATTTTTAAAATACACATGACCCTTCAACTTTTGCACAGCATTTCAACACTTCTCTTGGTTCATTAGCAGTTACCTGCATACAAGCTAATCATACCATCATTGCAAAAGAGGTCACCCGCTCCTATTACCAAAGAAGGGTGTTCAAGTGCTTTATTAAACAGCAAACCCTGCAGCCTGAGACGAAGCAGAGCATCGATCGGCTGCTTGATGAAGCCCTCCTGCTGAGCCTTCAGCGGCCACCTCCGGGCGGGGGGGTATTAGCCTGATGTATCCAGGACTAAGCTGACCAGGCCTGGGTTTCTTTGAACACCGACGCGGCCCTAAACCCACTCTGGAGGGAAGGGCGTCTCAGGGGAACCAGCCAGCTGCACCCTCTCAGTGAGGCTGGGCTGGCGTGCGGGCGGGTGTAGGCTACTTTGTTCCAGGACTGAGAAACTGAAGGCATAGAAATGGGAGAAGTATGTGTGGGTTTTCATATAGGTCGAGGGAGAGGGCATCGCTTTTAATGTACGGTACAACGGTAACATTAGGCTTATGGCACTTTTGAGATGCCAATCACGTTCGATTTGCGGCGATCCAGGCATAACGGCCACGCTGCTAGAAATCCACCATGCAGATACAGAAAAAGCATACTGCAGGTCTTTCATTTGTCCAGCAGAGAGAGTTGTTGAGCCTCTCACAGACTTTGAAGATACACCCTGCACGTGCACTGTACCCCTTCATCTGACTCCTTTGGGATCCGCTAGAATTCTTTGTTTAGGAGAATCAGCGAACAGTTCATGTGACTTCCTCTGAAACTAAATGATGCTCTCTCTCTTTACTGCTCACATTATAAACTAAGTTGTGTCGTGATAAATAACAGCAAAATTCATTCCCACCCAACTCGTTGATTTAATCTACTGTATGTACAGAAAATCACCCCCTCTTTTGCGGAGTATCTATCTCTTTGTTAAATTATCTCATTCGTATCATACAATATTGTGTAAGAATGTTGTGTAGAATTCTACAAAAAGTGCTACAGAAATGTAAACAGTTGTTTATAAGTATGATGATGATGACAATGATTCTAATTATGACTAGTATCACGACTATGATTAGTGTTATCGTTTCTTGTTATTTTATGAACGTTGTTTATTATAACTATCATTGTTATTATCATCCTCATTATTACAATCATAGGGAGCTTCCAGTACATCTGACGTGACTTTGAGCGCCCCTCTGTAAAGCCCTGGACACAGAAAGCAGACCATAATAGTCTAAACTGAGTCAGAGTGGGGAGAGAAAGGGTGAGATTCCTCTGTGTTTTGGTTGCCATGAGACGGAGGGCGTAGGGGCCGTCCCAGGGGGAAAGCAGTAGAGTGGGTGGAGAAAAGAGAGAGAGGAGAGAAGGAAAGAAACTGAGGTACACACACAGGGGGGGGGGGGGGGGGGGGGGGGGGTGGTGGTTGGGATGAGGGAACGACAGGAGGAAGTGGGAGGGAAACAGAGACAGG
>JAVQIZ010061738.1:0-25930 GCA_036023535.2 Galaxias brevipinnis
GTAAATGCCAAATAGAAATGAAAAAAACAACTTCTGAAGAAATGTTTAAAGAAAGTAATACCGAAGTAAAAAAGTAAATTGGAAGTACATAGGAGGGGAAATGCAAAGCAAATGTAAAAGGAAATGTAAAACGCAATAAAGAAATGTAAATAGGAAAGTAAATAATAGGGGCTATAATACAAAGGAAAATACAATCTATGGCATTTTATTTATTTTTGAGTCATTTATTTATTTATGTATATATTTTTTATTTAGGCAGCTTAGGTCCTGCATACATATAGCTTAATAAGAGGAGATGGAGGTTTGGTCACTCATGTTTTTCTCAGTGGGAAATCCTTGTCAGTATTTGAAAACAAACAATTCCAACAACAACAACAGTACACACTTTATGAACAGATTCTTGTAAAAATATATTAAAAAAGCTGCAGACACTCTAAATGAATTTCTCATTATGAGGACAAACTGAAATGTTTCTGTTGCCGGTACCGTCGTTCCCTGACTTGCTAGTTCCCACTGGTTACACAGCAGCAGGAAGTGGAGGAAACCCCATAACAAGCCACTGGAGAGATCCTCCCAAAGCCCCAGAGAGCCATTAGGTAAAGCTGCCATTTACTCCTTCACGCATTAGGGAGAGGCCTGGCAGCAAACCCCTTGTTAATTGCCAACGGAAGTTACAGAAGTAGCTAGGGGAGCTGGCACAACGCATACTCCTTATTGGTCCTCTTTTAATTATAGAACGTTTGCTGAAAAGCCTGGAATAAGAAAACCCTGCTGGAAAGTAAGAGGTGGCTCCTCAATGGCGGCCCATGAGCTTACGTGAGCTTCTGCCTCCAAAGAGTTGAGAGAGGTCCAATGGTCACGTGAGAGAAGCGTGCTAATGTAGGATCCATCGTAACAAACGAGCAGGAAAAGGGAGGACAGGAAGAGGCGGAGGAGGAGAGGAGAGGCAGAGAGTGAGTCAAAGAGAGCATGGAGAGGTTGCTAGAGGAGTACGCCCAGTCCTCAGTGTCAGGAAAGACACCCTGGCTGGGGCCTTAATGTCTTAAGTGACTCTTCACGATACGAATACGAGCGTTTGTGGAGCGTAACTGGAAGCCACAGGGCACCCTAAGTGGGTTCCCAGGGGAGGGGTAGGGTAGTGTGGCAAAGCCAAACACAGGACGGGGTCATGTAATAGGCCTCTCATAGTGGGACTGTCTATGCTGGGCCCTGTGGAGGTCGCATCATTTATTTAATAGCACCGACCGCTTCAATGACATGCAGTGCGAAAAAAAACCCGAAGGCGCTGTCGATGAGAGCCTAGCAAGAGAGACTGGACGAACACTTTCCTCCAGTTACAATGTAACGTGTAAGATTTCCAAAAAGAAAAGATCTGTCTCAGCCATATGGTGGAATAGAACATGCAGAGGGAATTACCTTAGAATACTATCAGCAATAATCACTGTCACTATCATCATTGGCTATATAGGAGTGGATACCTGTGTATTTGCAGAACTGAAGTGATTTATTTGTTTTTTAATCTTGTCTACTACCGTCTCTCTCTCCCCTTTCATTATCGCCGTGCCACAATATCTACTGGAGTAGGCATAAAACAACAAATTATACTAAAAAGCCTCAGCATTTGCATATTAAAGACTGTAGAATGTTGGTGCAAAAGCTCTCTGCTCTTCGTTTCTGTTGAGGTAGTACTCTCTCTATGATGAGTCACTAAGTCGAACTTTGGGTCCTCTCATCTATATCCAAGTTGCCTGAGTAAATAAGTCAAATCAATGTTAATCTGTATGAATGCATCCTGGCTCACTGGCTGAAAAGCATACACATTTTCCATTCACAATGCATAATCCACTGATTGCTTTCCTTGCCATTTCTTTGCGCCCCCAAGCTATTGGAGGATCTAGTCAATCAAGTGGTAGTTGCCACTGAGAAAGAAATAATAGGCATGTCTCATAATTTTTCTGTTGACCGGAGAGATGACATGAATGCTAGTGTGACCATAGAACAGCTTTGACAGGTTCATGTAGTCTACCTCTGCAGCTCTGCCATCTCTCTCCTTTACCATTAGGAAATGCAAATGTTATCTGCCAACCTCACAGAACACGAGGGGGGGGGTCTCTTTCCATTGCATCACTACGCCTCATCACATCGTTCTCACCAGAGAAGCAGGCAGTCAGACACTGTTCATTTCTGCTCTATAGTGGAATATAACATTTCCTCAGCCGACAAGAGAAATAATTGAGTTTAATTTGTGGGGAAGTGGGGAAGGATAAGCGTTGGCACATTTTCGATTATGTTGTGAGAATTGTTCTAAGCGGTGAATGGGAATGAGGGGGAACAAGGCTCTTCTGGATAAAGTGATTATGAGCATGAGAGTACCTCCTCATTTCATTGGCTGAGGACAGTATTGCTAACCCATTAGTTTGAGTGGAGACATGCATGAAGAATTGCTTATAAGATGTACAGAACTCTGGGAAATAACACACAATGAAAATCTTTACCAGAGAGTAAGTTATGATGCATATTGTAGACTTTAATATAGCGTCTGTTTTGACATGATATTCACTACTTTTGAAGTCACATGTCATATCTTTACTGATTTAGAAAACAGAAGAAAAGAAGGTTCATGGTCTATTGTTTTTACTGCATGTGAAACACTTGTGTTTTTTTACCCCTTCTCACGTTTTGGCATGATTATTTAGAATAACCTACACTATATCATTATATAGGTATAACGTGTCCTAATTAAATCTCTTACTGTGCATGCAAAACTACTCTCTCTGTGTCAAGCTTGTCTATTATGTATTGAATTAGAAGTATTCTGCATGTTTATTTTTAGGGTATGTTTAGTTTACAATATGTGTGAATTTCAAAGAATGGTAGCAGCTAGTGAGCTTAATAGAATGCATATGGAGTGAACTTTTAGCCTATGTGGGTGACTGTTCTGAATATATATAGTATATATTATATACTAGACAACATGATGCAGCAGGTAGGGCTATGGGGGGCTCCGCCAAATAGCATTCAAAGAATGGCTAATGGGTTTCTCTCTGACACTCATTTATAATACAGTTGTCTTTAGAAAATACTTCACTTCTTGTATGACAACCTTTTAATCATGTGTGAACTTGTCAATCTTTTCCACTTCTCACAAGCTGATAAATGATATCAAGCAAACATGGTAAGACAATCTCACAGGAGTGTTTCACATTAACAAGGTGAGAAATTCTTGTGGGGACAGTTTGACAGAGAGCTAACCATGCTGATTAGTAAAAAGGCATAGATGTACAGTCTCAGTCATATAGGAGTCAGGCCATTCATATGCCACATGGCATAAACTAAGTTTTGAAAGCTGTAAAATAAATCAGCTCCGAATAAAATAAAATGCATTTACCTAGTTAAACTTACATTATTTATGCATGTTTATTATTAGGATTTTTTGTTAAATATATAATGGTAAAATGTATTAGGATTTTTTTTTTATCTGAATATGTGCCATGCTGAAAAGCCTACTGTAACTATGATCCTAAATGAATACAGAGTGAGAGAAAAGCAGTCAGTGTACACAAATGGAGCCTCTGAACATTATACAGTGGTTACACTCCTGATGACTTTGGAGCCTTTGCTGTCCACTTCATCCAGAGCCTGGCTCAGAGTAGGCAGGAGCATGTTACTGGATGATACAACATCAGGTATCTGAAATACACAGAAATAAAAACCATTTCACAAACTGTTTGAACTGTTGACCTCAATACAAAGCCACTCCAAAAGGTCATGGCTGGAAGAACTAGGGTCTGTTTTCCTACATCTCCATCTGTACTGTCAGTCACACTAACCCTAACCCTTATAGGGTCATCTGGGTTGGATGGGATCGATATACCAAATGAATTACAGGTCAGCCAAACAATAACCTCAAATCCGTATTGATCAGTATTCCCACCATATTACTTATTACGAACAAGTGCCATTTGGAAAAAGTGGGGTTTTAATTGTGTCCTATGTGGAGAGGACTAACATTAGACCTAATGGTGCACTGGGCCAACTCACTCTACTGTGTCACTCACCTCTCTCTCTCACACATAGGATTTGCCTTATCACTCTTTTGGTCACTCTATTATATCATCTCTCTAATGTAATCTCTAACCTCTTACTATCTATTCTATCAGCCTTTCTCGCTTTTGTCATCCCCCCTTTCTCTCCTCTTTCTTTTGCAGCCTTACCTTTTGAAGGTTGACAGTCGTGATTTGCCTATTGACTTCATTGACGAGGTCCTCATGGCCAACCTCTGCAGGGTGATAAACAGCTGGTCATTCTACCTGATGCACATCACACCCATCCATACCCTGATATCCATATCATCATCATCATGACCAGGTAACTCAAGTTTCCACTTAAGATTAGTTAAGTGGTGTTGTTTTGCCTCATTAAGTCAGTAGCTTTCCATGCCCCAACTCCCAGGTGTGGATGCAGATGTAATCAAATAGGTAATGGCGTAGGGATTGATCTAATGAGTGAGAAGCATCAACCTCATTCCCTCACCTGTGACACCCTCAGTGATGTATCCCATGTTGACCGCGCCCCCACACACTCCGACAAGAGAGCTCCTCCTGCTCTCTGATTGGTCAGTCCTATAGAAGTAGCACAGGCGGAGCAACGTAATGGAACAGTCCGTCTTTCCTTCAAATGCAATGCTAATATAACCTAGCCATGATGTCGTTTCATTACTAGAATCTCTGGAGATTTGACATAGCTTTATCATTCTATGCTAGTGTGAAGCTTTTATAGGGCTCAAATATGTGTGTAAAGGATAACTTCATATATTTCATAGCCTTAACTCAAACGTATTTTATACCCCCTTGGCATGTTTATGGTCAGCCTATAAATTGAATGGTTTAACTGCATTAAGAATGCTGACAGGGCTAATTAGGATATGGGCTTGCTAAAGAGGCCAGCAATTGCTTTAATCTTAAGGATTTGATGAAATGTAATGACTATTTAATGCTTGTTATCACAAATGCTGCATTGTTACCACAGACTGCGCTTTACCCACGCAGTCACTGTCAAAGTCATTCACATAGATGTATGCTTCAGGGACAATACAAAAAAGAACAAAACAAAAGCCCAATCGAGACGCTTAATAGTTATCTCTTGTTTTGTCTCATGAAAATAATTTTTACAATCAAACATTGGACCCCTCCCCCCAAGATTATAAAGTTATCCTTGATAACCTTAAATCAACTGCTATCCACTATTTGAGAGAAGCCATTTAATTCAATTTGTCCAGAAACGATCAAGTTAAGAAACTAGTTGTCATCTTACCTTATGCTGTCCGCCTTGTTAGATTCTGAAAGACAAACAAAAATAACACCTCACTCTAAGAGTGACAACTAATGTCACGAGTGGAGGGTGCAGAACAGAGGGGGATTACACTATTATTATTACCTTTGGGTTAGGGTTAGGGTTAACCCTAACCCTAACCCAAATAATGTCCTGAGTGGAGGGTGCAGAACAGAGGGAGATTACACTGGAGTCAACGACATACCTTTGGGTTTGCATTGCATGAGATGCAATGTCCCATAACGTTAGTGTACACCATAGGCAGTTATTTTACTGTTGCGTCTGTGGCCATGAGTAATACAATCCCCTTTAAATGTACAGCGTTGAAGAAAGGTTTCAACCATTCCCTGTTTGTTCATAAACCGAGGAGATCATTGGCTAGATATCTGTATGTGCAGCATAAGGCACAGCTGGAGGCATCTAAACATTGATGAGTTTGCGTCCTATACAGACGTTATTGCCTCAGGGTCAGGTTTTACAGCCAAAGCTCGAGCTGATTGTTAATGAATCTTATCAGCTCCAGCATCACTATTTCCTTAGCCCACGGTGTTGGTCTAAGCCACAGCAGCACTGAAACAATAGCACAGATGGTCCTCGCCCCAGGAGAAGTATAAACTTCAGACAACAGGAGAAATTGCTTCTATTATTATATTTTAAAACCTCCTTATTCACACAAATACATGAACACAAAGACACACATACAGCATTCAAGTATGAAGGTGACTATATTTAATCCCTATTCTTTTCCAAAATGTCGCTGCATACATTAGTACTGGGTGTGATGGTTAAGCTCCAGAGGAACTGTATTAACTTGGAGGCCAGCCATTGTGTTTGGTTGGAAACATTACGCTTATGTTCATTTGATGTATTTTTCTCATGGTGTTACAACAAGTCCATAAGGGAACCGGAGCAAATCAAGGCCATTGGAGGAAATATATTAGACTTTGGGGGACAAAACTAGTTGGAGGAAGAGGACATACCTGCCTAAAGATAATCTCCTTGGTGGCTCAGCATCATCGCAGCCATGATTTTCACTGGTCCTGAATCAGTCATGGGGATTACTAGAGTGCTAACTGCATGACTCAGGGGCACTTTTTGTTATCACACACAAACAGGCCTCTCCTCCCCGTCGCCCAGGACAGAGATCCCACAGAGATGCTGCTCCACAGAGGTGTCGTTGGGATACATTGTAGCATGGCTTCCCTATCCATGGGCTTTGGAGGAGTGCCTTGTCACTTTCCGTACACTGCTTCCTAACCCAGTAAGACAGTAATCCAGGGCCACCGAGGAGTCACTTACTTAGCCACCCTGAAAACTGTGGTTGCTGGAATTTGAGTTGTGTTTCTTCAGTTAAATTTAAACAATGAAGTGAAATTCAATTAAACTACCGGCCATTATTATATACCATACTTTTTTGGAAGGTGAAATCGATAGGCTACAATTGAAGTCACCAATAAGAAGCACTATGTCTGATTCTCCTTAATAGAAGGCTAAGACAAAGTTATAAATAATAATTGGAACCACAGCCCATCATTTCAGTTCAATACCTATGCTTTTTAAGGATCTCATAATACCAACTGAACCAGTGCTCTCTATTTGGAAACTTCCTAAGTTCATTTAGTGAACTCTCTAAGTCTCTCTGCTTTTTTTCTTCTTGATGTAGTTCTCCTTGACAACTTGAACTTGATGGGTGGGAGCCATGGCTTTTCATAGCCAGGTGCAGGGAGGAAAGGCTGCACTAAGGCAAATACTTCTGCTGACAGCTGAAGTTCCTCCCACGCCACAAAGCTGTGCCCTTGGTCAATGCCAGTGTGGGGCACTGCCGGCTCGCCTCGTGAGCCTGCCCCACGTCTTCACCATACCTTAATCATTGTTCTCCAGCGAAGGCGGGGGGAGGACGTTATTTCACTGAGCAGTATGAAAAGAAAGCAAAGGTGCTTACTGGCTCTTCGCACCCGTTTGCAGCAGAGGACAATGCAGAGGCAAAGCAGAAGCAGGATGAACAGAGTGGACTCTGATGCTGCCACTGCCAGCAGGATGGTGCAGTCCTCGGCCTCTGACAACACTTCTGCAACTTAAACAAAGGCCATGTTAATAAGATGGCAGCTTAAACGCTTGGTAATGTCCTGGACTTTCCTAATTCCTTACTAATTATATCTGAAACCATGTTTCGATGTGAGGCTGGTAGGTAGGTTTGAGAAGTGAATTGTGTATTCGCTCTATTTAACTGTGTGTAAGAGTAGAAATGAATACTGAAAATGCCCTTAGATGCACTACACCAAAGCATGCAGTATTATTTCTGAGCTGTGGCGTTGTATAATAGGATCTGACTTCAGAGAGCATTGACACCGTGCTCCATTTCTGTGGTGGTGATGCAAGCACTGTTTCTGTTCTGCAATGGTATGGCACGTCACTCATCGAAGAAAAAGAACACCTATAGCTAAATTAAAGGGCTTTCGGTGGGAAAGTTGCATGTATCTTTGCCCATGTGGGATTTGTGTTACTCTAAATTCACAAGTGTTTATATGGGTGTTGTGAGTATGCGTGTCTATGTATTTTATTCACATACGTGTACATCAGAAACATTATTCTGTACTGTATAGGTTCTCACCCACGGTCAGATGGATGCGGCTGGCCAGGGGAGCAGGGAGGGCTGAGACTGAGGCCAGACACTCCACACGAGAGCTGGTGGCTGCCGTGACGCTGTAGGTGCTGGTCACATTGTAGAGGCCATTGTCAGACACTTCACTGCTGACGGTGTATTCACCGTTGCTTACCTCCAGGCTGTTCAGCCTCCACACCAGCCTGGGCTCCGGGTGCCAGCCTACTGCAAGGCACTCAAAAAGAAGCTGCTGGCCCCTCCGTGCTGTCCTGTTCCCCCCAGAGACAGCCACACTGCCCCCCTCTGAGAGGGAGGGAGAATGCAGAGTTAGATGGTTGAATGGTTAAATGGTTGCTGGGGGTAGAATGCAGCTGGTGATTGGAAGTTTAAGACTTTTTTCAAGCTTTTAATTACAAATGATATTGCCCTGTGGGATATATAGTATTTTATTAAATTGCTGAATAAGTAGATGGTGGGACACCAATAACAAACCCAGTCGGGGTTATGACGTATAGTCGGTTTTGGGGCAGGACATATGCTGGTAGCTCTATTCTTAATCTGACTCAATATTTTATTGTTTCAATTACAATGAGCAGGCCTGTGTGCAGGGATTGTTCCTGCATATGTATGAGCGTCTATGCGAGTTTATGAATTTAAATAAGGGTGGGTTGTGAAATATATTAATTTGAATAAGGAGCATTTTCATTTGGATTTGAAAAGTGCTGGTTCAACAATCGCCTATTGAAATGTATTTGAAGATGGAGTTTGTCAACAATGTCAATCAATGTGTTAACAGCCAAGATAACTTTAAATGTTAATGCAATCGAATGCACATGCAAAACATGTTGACGTGCGTTCCTGAGGTATCATCGGTCTTTGGAGTGTGACTTCCCATACATCACCCCCACCCCCCAACACACACACACACACACACACACAGACACAAACACACACACACACACACACACACACACACACACATAGACAGCCAGCCAAATAAGCCACTTAGCTCTTGGGCGATACCTCATGGCAGACATATTGTCTGATCGAGTGAAAGACTGTGCCGATGACAGACAATTGCAATAGACAGACAGATAATTACAGCAGTTCTGGTGCTTTGTCTGAGCGAATGGCATGTCTATGTTGATTTAAGATCAGGCCTCGAAATGTTTGGTGCACAATGTTGGCTACCGCTACCCCTCAAGGGCTTTCGTTTGAAACTGTGTCATAGTTCTTCAAACAGAATTCAAATCGAGTGTCTCCCAATTGAAAAGACATTAGGAGAAGCATTGTGAGTCTTGTAGCTAAATGTGATTCTAAAATGAATTAAGATGCGTCTCATAAAATTATAAAACACCGAAGAAATAGACTGGTGCTCCTACTGAACAACTGCAGTCTTACTTATGTATAAAATTACACGTTTGAAGGTTTGTTGATGATGGCAAGTTGAGCCATTGTAGGCTTGGCAGACTGTGGACTGCCTCTGAGGTTGGTGAGGTACAGTTCTACTCCCAGTAACTTCTGTGATTTTTCAGCAGGGTCGTCGGAGGGGAAATAGCCACTTTAAGGGCACTGTTAATCCTCAAGAAGCATGGGTACTCTGTTTGGATGAGCAGAGTGGTATGCCTCTGTCTGCAGTGTGGGCGGAAAGCATGTGTGTGTATGTGTGTTTGGGTGCATGTGTGTTTAAGTGTGGGACTGAGGCAATTTTGAGTATGTGTCGTTGCATTGAGGACTATGTGTGTGTTTGTAAATGGTGTGTCTGTGTGTGTGTGTGTGTGTCTGTGTATGTGTGTGTATGTGTGTGTGTGTGTGTGTGTGTGTGTGTGTGTGTGCGCGCGCGCGTGTGTGGGTGTGCGTGCATGTGTGCGTGCGTGCATGTATGTGTGGAAGCACTGTGAATTTATTCTGATGAGCAGAAGCCCCCATGTGCTGCTCCAGCCACATCACCAAAAGCCATGCTCACTCATTTCTGATTTACATCAAATTGGCCTCACCACCATCCTCTGCTCGAGACCACACACAGAGCATACTTAGCTAGTATATGTTTAGTTACCCATAAAGATTCATAGATTTGCTAACAGATATTCATTTGGGTGTGAGTGTGATTATAAATTATGTACATGCAGAAAGAGAGGATGTTAGTTTGCTTAATTTCTGTGGGATGTACATGGATGTTGGCAGTTTGTGTTCTTGATCTAGCGCGCTCTATTCAGTATACTACACATGTTTTTATGCTGTGCGTGCTGTGTGAACTCTTTGTTGTGTGCTTGTGTGTGCAGGTTTGTGAGAGCTTCAGTTAGCCACCATAGCATAACCATCCTGGGATGCGTATGGTTTGTGTCTGCCTGTGTGTGGCCGTATTTCCATAATTTTTCTATTGGACAATTAGAGCACTGGGGTAAAGGAGCCAGGAGCCAAGCGGGGCGGCCGCTCAGATTTGTGGCTGCCCTCCAAAGTTATATTTGGATCAACGGGTCACAAATCACCGGCAGACTTGCTGACTGTTTGCTTGAAATGCCAAGATGCATAAGTAATTCAAAGGGACTGTCAACCTACAGTGATCCTCTGCATCTCTGCTGGAGAGCTGGGCAGAACATACTCTACGTTAATGGGTACATATACAGTATAAATATATGTCTGTGGGGATTTACAGCTATAGCAATAATTGAGGTCTCACTCTAGTATATTAACGACAATGGATAGGTTCTTTATTCACTCTCTATTTATTTTATTCCGAATGCAGAAGACTTAAATAGTTCCTTGTTTTTCGTTTTAAATTGTTATTATTTCTTGTTGAATTTTCCCTTTGTGATAAATAGGTAAAGTCAATTAGCTGTAAAAGAAGGGCAAGCAGCTGTAAATGAAAATCAACGTCGTGACCAATTCATAGCAGAGGAACCAGGAAATAATATCCAATGGAATACTAGCCTTATATCCCCAATTACAGGAAACATTCACTCGAAAAAGAGTTGGAATAGTTATTACTTCATATTTGGTTCTACATCAAATTATATGATAAATGACAAAGGAGTCTGCCACAATCAAAACAGCCAACTGATTTGTTGACACCAATGTCATACCATTATGGCTTTAGTTGATTCCATAAGTTTGCCAACTTTGGTTCAGTGCTATAACTGGCAATGTCTTCAACTTGGAGATAACAATTCTATCAGAAAGTGTTGCTGCACCATATTCTTATCATAACCATACCCTGACTTTGGAGTTAACATTATGTCACATTGTGTCTATCTAAACTATCTCCCCTGTGGGACTGGATCTGCTAAAAGAACATGACAGATTGTGGTATGACAGGAACCAGGTAACCACAAATAAGAACAGTTACTAGGCACCAAACTTCAAACTTCACGAGTGGAGAAATGTCAAATAGAGAATTTGGTCAAAGATCGCAGGCTTCCATACTATGTAGAAGTCTACTGAGATTTAGCATACTAGGTACAGAACCAGCCAGTCTAAATCCTTTAACACCCAACTGGCCATGAGCAGATTTGGGTGAACACTGAGGGATTCTGCTGCTTGCAGGTTAGAAACTACCACAAAAGAGTCCAAACAGATCACATATGGAAAGCCTTATGTTAAAGCACTCCAACGTGTCTGTCTGTGGACAGTTTGAATGCAGTAGATTGCACTGCAATTACCAAAGAAACATGGTCGGAGTGTTTTCCCAATTATATTTGCTGTGCCATCTTTCATGTACAAATTTAAAATACTCCATCTCAGCCTTTGTACCTTTTGTTTTAGCAAATACTGTTTTCTCTAGTCAAGGTTTTTTCTCTCTCAGCTTTTTCTCTGCTTTCACGTTGCAATAGCTTTTAAGAGGGGCTCCATCTGCTTTGCTACATCCCCTGCGTGTTTGTGTGTGTGTGTGTGTGTGTGTGTGTGTGTGTGTGTGTGTTTGTCAGAAAGAGAATCCTTGAGAGAACCTGACTTCACAGTAGGCCTTTGAAATCCTTTACAGTAACTACGAGTCTCTTTTTCGCCTGCCTCATTGAATCCGCCACAAGGCAGAAACATCAAGGACAGGGAAGCCAGAGAAATAGCTTGTGCACATACACACTAAAATTGGTAACTCATACACACACAACCACCCAAAGAAGCCCACAGACAAATTAATGTACACACACAAACACACAGACTGACCTTGGACAAACAATGTCGCTGTTTCCCGCTGGATTGTTTGAAGTTCACAGGACACCGTCCCTTGATGGCTGCGCTGAGCATTGGCGAGGAGGAACTCCCAGCTGCTCCGCTGCAGAGTGGAGCGGTCCACTGCTGTCACATAGGGGCTGCTGCCCAGGACGCCGTGCTGGGAGGAGACGGTCAGCACAGAGGTGTCGTTCAGGTACCATAACATCACCTCCCAGGGCTCCGTGGTGCTGCAGGTCAGCCGGGCGCTCTCACCACGCAGGACACTCAGAGTTCTGGGCTCCAACTGCAGCTGAAAGAGGATTCCTGAGAGATGGAGACAATACACAAACAAACAGAAAAACAGACAGTCAGAGAGTGGTTAAATAGTAGTCAAGAAAACCCATTTAAGATCTGGTTTTTAAGTGCATCAATTTTGGAATGAAATTTGATCTTTGAAGTGACTGAGATAACAGAGTAAGTTGGTCTAAGATGCTGGCACTATGGTGGCTGTAAACTCGTCTGTGAAACAAGTGTCCAGACTTAGTGCTTGAGTTAAAAGAGACTATAAATCTATTTTCAAACCATGTAGATTGGAACATTGATATGGCTGAGAATAGAAAAGAAGGATGATCAGGATTTTGAAAAGGCAAAGCATAACATTATCAGGCTACACTTCTAAACAGCTGAAATGCTGCGCTCTAAATCTGAAAGTGTTTGTCTTCCTGAAAGAATCGGTTGTGATACAAGTTACTTAACTACTGCCTATGGAGGGAATCTTTGTAACGCTGCGAGTCTCCTGCCCTCTGTTAACTGTAGAGGAGCTTCATAGCTTCAATTCAATGATAGATGGACAAGGAGGTGAATATAATGTGGGTGACTATGTGAAGCAATAGGCCTCTGCCCGAAACGCCAGGGTAATGCATAACTTGTTTGTGGAACGCTAACCAAAAGAGCTGATGCAGCCTGCCATGTGAGTCATTAATGATGTATCCGTTTAGGAAATCAGGTCCGGAGAGTATCTAGGCCATCCCATACACTACAATCTTTTCATTCAAATCCGAGGAGGGACTAATGAATGTATTCATGCTCCAATTTTGGGCGCGACCCAGTGACTCTGAAGTCCCTGGTCGCTATAGCCCCTATATCTTGGTGATAACAAGAAAGGCAGCCATTTTGAGCAAATTAATTCTGCGGTGTAGATACATCATTAGGCAGCCTAATTAGAAAGGCTGAGAGTTTAATATCGAGGGGGCTCACAATTAAGCAGACCATTGCTTCTTGGATGAGTCTTACACAGGCAAATAACTTGCTTTTGTTTGAATGTGGTTTTATCTGAATGGCCTGTGTTTATATTGGATTTGACTGAATTCAGTATGTTAAGCGTTTCCTTCAGACTGCTTTGAAAGTTTAAAAAAATTATACATTTGACTATTTGAATCATTAAAAACATTAAAGGATTTAACAATAGTATATAGACTACACCAGGGTTTGTTCAGTACTCACCTTTACTCATACATGTAAATAGTATCACAGAAAAAAAGATGTCCATGGTTCTCAAGAAGCGGTCGAAAGTCTTGTCATTTTTCTGAATGGCCATGTAAGGGTAAGAGGTCAGAATAACGGCCATGTAAGGGTAAGAGGTTAGAATAACGGCCATGTCATTAAAGGTAAGTGGTCAGAGTAAAGACACACCAAGTCATCCAAATGTGTTCATGGTAAACACATGATTTTTTGCAACAGAGATATTGAGCAGTAATAGTTTCATAAGTCATTAACCATATTTTATATGAGGCGAGCTGATTGTACACCAAGTCCAATGGAGGTTTTGGAGTATGGCATTATAGTAAAGTAAAAAATATATAAAGAATACACATTTTTGTACTGTTTTGTACTGTATTTTAGAAAGTCAACAAAAACCTAAAATGTAAAAAATACATATCATTGTTCAGAATGATTGCTATGTTCTCTTTTGTTAGGCTCACCCACCTCGGTTGGACCTTGTGGTTTGTATGTATTGCTGCTACAGCCAGTATGTGTGAAAGAAAACGTTTGACGATGCTGCCATCTCCTAATGTTTGTTTTGGAGTCGTATCACCCTCCCTCTACAAAAAAACTTGTAAACATTACCAAACTGAAACGAACTTTGGACCGTTTTCAAAGAATGGTGACAAATCAATCAATATCATTACTCAGATAAGAGAACAATACCTCTTCTTGATTCCCTAAGGCCACAAGGCCCCAAAGCCAGCACCTACCCTCCTTCAGAGAATCAACATGCTGGACAATTAAAATGTCTTGTTTTTTTAGAAGCAAAAAAAACCCCAAAAAGAAATGGTTTAGGCCAAATACACAAGGTGGCCAGTGCTTGGAAATGGGATCAGAGCTGGTTTCAAAGCACATAAGCCTGCTACAATTTACGATTAATGTCCAATTCCATCCAAATCCCTCCTGCTTTCAAGAGTGAAAGATACGAGGATGAATTACAATAAAAACACATCATCCTGATGACGAACGTTTGGTCCTTTGTTCTGAATAGGAAATGTCCATATTGCTTCATGTATCCCCTCCAGCTTCAGGGGCACTGCATTCTGTTCATTCCACCTTGTCCTGCCTAGCCCTCACTGTGCTTGCATGGATCCATAAATGGCATTGCAATGTATCAAAAATAGATACAAATGGAAGACAGTGAGAGAGACATGGATTTACACCACTCATTTTTATTGGCATTTTCCATTACATCTGCGACTTTCAGTCGCCAAATGACTTCTACATTTAAGAAAGTGCATTGCGTTTGTCAGTAGTCATACGGTAGAGATAATTACAACATAACAGAGTAGATGTTAACACAGTCATATACAGCATGGTGTTAAACAAGAGCCTTCTCATGTGGCCTGGGCCTTATCACAAACCACTGGGTGGAATTCACACCATTACTGTCCAAACATGGATGATGTATTGAGTTTAAAGCCACAACATTGATTTGTCTCTCAGTGAGAGCAATTCCATTCACTGGTGATCTAGTAGAAAAACAAAATGTCATAAAAATGAAGGTGTGCAGATGTTGCAGAAAATTTGAAATAAAAGCATTTTTCCTTTCACAACGATCATTATGGGTAAAATCCCATCTTTTCAACTTTGAAACATCAGAAACATGCGAAATCTTGATTTTCAAACACATGCACATAATGACTGTATGAATAAAAAAATCTCTACAGTACATATATTAGCCTAATGCTACTTTTTAGATCAAAGGGATTTTATAGATTGACATTTTTACATCAGTAACGGAACTATGAGATCTATTCTCCTATGCCATATATAAAATGATCAGGTCTAAGCAGTTAAGAAAATACTAGGAAGGGGGTGCAGCCCAGAGGGGTTTTCCAGCCTAGGATTGACCATTCCCACGTGCAGGACAGCAGTGGAGGTTTCCAGTAAGCAAGTGTCCGAGGGGTTAGGGATGGGGTAGAATGGGGGTCTGCTCCAGGCTGAAAAACAAGTCCAAAAAGGTC
Organism: Galaxias brevipinnis; assembly: GCA_036023535.2. NCBI lineage: Eukaryota > Metazoa > Chordata > Actinopteri > Galaxiiformes > Galaxiidae > Galaxias > Galaxias brevipinnis. Next base: position 15,595 of record JAVQIZ010061738.1, read on the forward strand.
AGCCATCGCCTGCTCTCACTACGTAGTCAGGGGGAGCCCACAGCCTCTGTGGACAAAGCTCCCCGCGGCCCCGCTGCATATCCACCACCCCGTGTCTGTCTGCCCCTGTCATAGCTCATCCCATGCTCCCTTAGCAGCTTTCTCTAACACCGTGACCGCAACTGGAGGGGTTTTATGGCGGTTTATGGCTAGAATGCCACACCACCGTTCCAGCTCTTGAGCTCTGCAGCTCTTCTCTTCTCCCCTAAATCCTAATATCTCCCTGTAGCAAAGTGAGGCGTACCACCCTGCCCAGCAGAGGACAGAGGCAATGAGTGGCGCTTTGAAGATTACCATGATGATTGAGATTATTCATATTATCATCATCACTGCCTTAAGAAAACAGTAGCATTGAGATATGGATGTTTATTGGGATTGGGTCTATTTATTTGCCTGCCTTAGGCACTCCACGCTTGCTGAATGTGCTTTCACACTGGTGAGAGTCCCTGTTAAATAGCTGATGCAGTTTTTCTCTTTAGCTGCCCTGGCAGAGCCAACAGAAACAACAGCTTCCAAACAGGAACTACTGCACTGTGTAGCATGTCCCAGCATTCTCCCAACCAAGCCTCACTATTTGCTGTGTTAACATGGAGATGTATATGTTAAAGAGAAAACATCAATAAGGTAATTGCCTTGGTCTATAGACTATGAGACGTGAATAAAACTGATTTTTTTAAATAAAGCTGTCACAACAACACCTCTTATTTGAAACAAGTGTCAAAGAGGCACTGGGTAATATATCGTAACTGAATACACATCTTTTTTAATGAATTTGGATGCAAAGATCCAAACCACCAAGTCGACTGCACAGCAATTGTTATATGAATGATATGTGATCTTTTATCTCCACCTATTGGTGGATAAGGAGAATACAAACATCACAATCATGTACATCACCTGGACAGCAGTGAATCATCGTTCTAAACAGCTCCTGGTTCAACCTACTGACCCTCTTCCTCCTGCATGAACAGAAAAGTCATCGTAATGATACAACTCAAAATTGATGTAAGACATTTGAAGGAGAACCAAGATTCCACATTAATAAACACAGAAGAAACACTTCAGTAGGAATACCATTGTCTTTGAACAAACAATGAGAGCAAATGAGTCATCTGACAGAGCCAAAGGGAAAATGTACCCACGAAGAGAACAAGGCTCCCACTCTCTAAAACAATAGCAGCTGATCTCTGTGCTTAGCCTGATTAACAGAAGAGGAGCAGGAGCAGAACAAACCTGGTTCAGATCCATTCTAAACGAATCGATTAGCCTTGTTTATGACTCGCTCAGAACCTTCCCTTATCAGAACAAGAGACTTTGCAGGCAAGTTTAGCAAAGGCAGCTGTTCACCTAAGACAAATGTGTGTGTTTTTACACCTGGTCGGTTAAAGTACCTCTTCATTGACCACCTCCTCTTCTTCCTCCTGAGAGGACATTTGGGAAAAAAAGGGGGGGTGATTATACTCAGAAAGCAGCATAAAGGCATGAGGATAAAGTTAGCAGACAAATGGATGGTTGGTTACACACGTAAGAACATCAAGTGGTAATCCAGGAGAGATGTCAAGAAAACAGATGGTAGACAAGCAGGAAGAGAGACATGTCACACCTGGGAAGAACTACCATTCCGACTCAGATCAAGGAATCATGTTAGCAACAAGCCACCACATACCTGAGAGCTAAGTGAAATGGAGTGGGCCTCTGAGGGCAAAGCTAAACATGGTGTCCTATAACTGGAAACTGCAAGCCACTGCACACTTCACTAAATTCATATTTACTTCAGATGCATTACCAGATCATGATGCAATATCATGCCTGACTCCACCAAGTAAACAGATTACACACAAGGTCTTTGCCTTCAGATTTGATTGTATAATCATATGACAACTAGGTCGGACAACTTCCACATAGAGCCAAGATAGTCCATGCTCCTGAATAACCACACTTTGCCAGTCAAATATTTGGATGTTAAGAGTTTGGAAGTGCAAACTTGTGCAGAACACAGCACTTCATCGATTGTCACATGTGATAGCCTTGTTTACTCATTTCAGCTAAAATAAACCATTGCATATCACCAAATAAGTTTGAGTGCCATCCTGTTCAAGATGTGAATGATCAGTTTCCAGTGCGGCTAGGCGACCAAAATGTGTTAATTTGGATTGAATTAACAATTAATTTAATCTATTCAGTAAAACACTCTAACCCAAATACGAGGGTCTGCCACAATGCACGACAACATCAGCTAAAACATCAAAGTGGAAATGTAAATATAATGCTGTGAGTGTCCAAAGTTTGACTTTGCTCACAACGGAGTTCAGTGACACATTTCAAACCAAGGAAATGCTTTGGAGGGAGAGAGAGAGAGTGGAGAGATCCACACACACAGTCCTTCCTGCTCCATGCTTAGAGATCTATAATCTTCACCAGAGAGTCAACACCATGCATTACAGTCTAACCAAAAATATACCTCTATTAAGTCGCCATCTTCTTCTTCCTATTGCATGGAAATAGAGTTTAACATTTTGGGTAACAAAAGATAATAGAGTGTTCAGCATTACCAATATCAGACTAATGAATTTTATTGATAATCGGGAATTTCTTAAAAAAATAAAACAACCAACAACTCGGCATGCTGCACACGCAGAGGAGAGAGAGACAAAGGTAAGAAAGAGAGTGAGAAAGGAGGTTTCCAAAGAAGCTTTCTAAAGAATATCCCACAACCTCACTGACTGGCTCCTCTTGCTCCTGGAGGTAGATAAGTAAGTAGAAAGAGAAGCATGGAGAAAGAAAGCAAAGTAGGGTTAGGGTTTAGGTTTTAGAAGAAAGAGAAGCATGGAGAAAGAAAGCAAAGTAGTGAAAGAATATGGGACAGGCGCAAGCAGTGACTATTTGGAATGTAAGGAAAACACTGTGTGTGTATGCCTAATTGTGCTTATAAAGGTGGGTATGTGTGAGAGAAATAGGTTCTGTCCCCTCATAAAAGATGTTATACTACTGTGTTATACTGGAGTCACTTTACTGCTTATCTAGCTACGTGCTTCAGATGTCCCAACACAGCAACACAGAATGACAAGAGACTACATGGAGGGGAACACGCTGGGGAGACTAGGTCTACCAAGTTTACTGAAACCTACTGACAAAATAGTCACAAATAGTGGAAGCAAAAGAAGCAGGAGCAAAATGAAACAAAATAAATATAATAAATACTAAATATAGAAACAAAATAAAATCACATCCATCTACCTCAAGCTGTCGCAGCTCTTCTTCCTCCTAGAAGGGATAACAGATTGGATGTCAGAGACGTGGTCAGAGGGAGAGAGGGTATCAGAAGCATGCGCTATAGGTCAGGTTTCCATGGCCTGGTGTTTAAAATGGAATCTACAGGGTCAAGTTCAGGCTGCCAGGAAGCGGCTAGAGGAATGGGAAGAAATGAGGACAGGACGTTAAAAGATTGTGAAAACGGGAATGGTTGGGTATTGACAAAGAAAGAAGAGACGGGGATAGTCTTGCAGGTAGGTAGGGATGAAGAGTCTAGATGATGGAGGGAGCGCTAGATGACAAGGCAAGTCCTCGACGTCTCAAAAACAAACACAGAAACTGCTTCTCCATTAGAACAAACCCACACAGACGGTAACTAATGGGAGGCAACCCGTTACCTCGGAGGCCAAATCCTCTTCCTCCTGGGGAGAGCAAATCGAGAGATGGACAGAAGGTCAAAGAGGGGGTCACGGGTTGCGTGGTGTGGAAGGACAACGACTGGTATGAATCCAAAGAGACATCACATGTCCGTGCATCTAGTAAGACTGATGTATGCTGAACTGGGTTTACTTTATTGTTTAGAAATGCAAAAATCTATATATTTGCACAGTATATGAAGCTGGGATGCAATAAAAGCTTTTAGATGCACTATAATCTTGATTATTTGAATGGTCAGGGTTGTCTAGGGATTATTTAAACAGTTTGCACGAGACCTTACCACCATTCCATAGTAAAGTATAAATAACTCCACTAAGAATCTAAACGTTTTTAAAACTACTACTAGATTTATTTGGCTGTGGCAAGTTTGATGGAATCCCAGCCCATTTCTGTTCTAGATCTATCTCATGAAATATGTAAGGAAATGAGTCCTAGAAAGAGGAAGAAAAGGAAGAGCATGTGCATGCAAAAAGTCAACCAATGTAAACTACTGGGATTGTTGATATGTGCTTGAAATGCATCAAAATGCAAATGCTCCACACAAACACCTGTAGTGGGGTAGAAAAAAGGAAGTAGAAAAAAAGAGTACTTGGAGATGCAAGTCATTGGCCTGACAAAACGAAGAGGGTGTCCAAAACATTCAAAACACATCACAGCTACAAGCTGCTATGACAAATGAAAATAATTACAGGTTAGTTGTTTTGGTCCTAGGAAGACGATCAGTTATAAGGATGCAAACTACACAACATCCAAACTGAACACCCAAAGCCCTTGGCACAAAAATTGGAAATTATACTACATGGAATGCGTTGTGAGGACTAGAAATCTAACAGCTACAGTACACTGAACACAATAATTCAAATTTAAAGTTGGTCTCTATACCTCAGAAACTGGATGATCATCTTCTCCCTAAAACAACGAATACCAATGATTAGCTTAGGATCATCTCTCCCTTGCTTGTCACCTAGTTGTAGCTCCATTTCGGGGAAAGAGCATTTCAACAAATGAAAAACATTTAAATTGGGTTATAAAACTTACGGCTACACTGAGAAACTGAAAACAAAATTGGAATGTCGGAATATTTGGAGAATATAATTTTTTGTAACATCATATGAAATGTGATCCTTTCATAGAAGTATACAAGAGAATGCATTCTTAAAAACGTCACCTTTCCCGCACAGCGTTCCTTTCTATGTTTATAGTTAAATCCCAGTTCTTAGTGTACGCCATGTGCTCCACTGATTGGTTTGCTGGCTGCTAGTGCTATATTCATCTTTCACCTTAATTATATAAAAGTAATGACCCTTTCTTAGTTGATTTTGTAGTATAAATGTTTAAGCCACTCCCAAAGGGCACAATACAACATTCCAGGAATGTCACATGAGACCATTGCGGTTTACCTGACTGCTCATAGCAAATATTCAGTCCCTTGAGAAAGTTTAACTATTGTCCACTTTCTGGTCACAATAAAGCATTCAAAGCAGTTGGCAATAACATACGTTCAGCGTTTAGTTGAACTAGCTTTGTTAATGTATTGCCTAATAACTGGCTAGCAGACATGGCTGGGCGTCATCATAGTACACCGGTTCTAACCAGTGACTACAGCCAGGACAATGTAGACCTTGCATATGGATAGTCATTTGTTACATATTCCTACATTAATACTCAATATTAATTGTGGCCCATCCCTTCTGATTTAATGACAGGGCTTTGAATATTATGAATAAACATATTTGGTTTAAGCATACCAGTCCAAATAGTAATGAGCTGGTACATTTTTTAAATGTAGACAATGACAAATGGGTTGAATTGTTGATTAAATCACCAATAGTCTCCACTAGCACTGTTAAAATGCTCTTCAGTGGCAGCCTTACATTTTGTCTAAGTCATAGCGCTAAAAGGGAATGAATGGGACCTTTACAGTAACATTGCCACGGTGATGGACTGTTCATCCAGACACATAGTGTTAAGTATTAAGTAAATTATGGGCCATGTGGTAGGTCTAAAAAAGGTCCAGGCCTGTCTCAGAGAGGAAAATAGCACAAGTAAACCAGAGGTTTAAATGGTTTATGGTGCGGTTGTTATTCATGTAGATGCACTTTATATCAGGTCTGACACCTACGGACAGTATTACCTTTGCCTCCCCATCATCTCCTTCCTGTTTAACAAAAAGAAAGCAACAACATTAGAATTTACAAGAATTAAGCTGAATTTCTTTCTTTTTTTATACAGTCAAACATGTACTATTAATAAATAATGATATCGGTGATAGCAATACAGAATTTTTAAATGATAAAACATATAATAATAATAATAATAATAATTCAAAGTCAAAACATTGAAATAAACAAATGCATACAATATTGTTCATTATCATGGACTACAATCACATACCTGAGCACCTTCCTCCTCCACACGAGCCTTCTAACAAAATTAGAGAAAAGATTGTATCAGAAAACACAACTTGATGTTGTTATTTCATCAAATTGTACAAACGCCTCACAGGTACAGTAATGGACATACATTTAAACCCACAGATCAGGCACATTGAAACCACAGTGTGACTACAACCAACCAACACATCTCACAAAGACATTCATTGAATGCAAATGTAAACAGGGCACTGGGACCAGAAATGGACATTTTATCCACAAGGTTGACATTGAGGCTGTAAACACTGATCAGTACAAACGTGTAGCTAAAAAAGTGGAAACATTTAAAAAACCCATTCAGATGGTTAGAAGTCCAACAATGAAAATATGAATGTTATAGACGAGTGTTTAAGTGTTTAAGGGTCCAGAGAGAAGAAGAAGTGGAGGAAACGAGGACTACCAGACCTGGGACAAAACCTTGAGGTGAAGAAAAAAGACCATTAGGGGAACAGTAGAGGACACTCAAGGACATTAAGGGACGGAGGAGATGCTAGAACGAGAGGACACACGGCAGAACAAGGGACTCTGGGACAGGTGGGCAGAGCCAATTACATTGTCTTCTGTGGTCTCCTCTGTGTCTTCACACTCTGCAGGCTCATCCTCCTCTGCTGTCTCTTCCACTCCTTCTACTACCTCTACATCGGTTGCCTCCTCTTTCTCCTCTCCTGCTTCCTCTATCTCCTCTTCGTCTACCCCATTTTCTGTTACTGCATTCTCCTCCGATTCTCCATCCAACTCTTCCAAACCAGCCTCTGTTCTCTGGAGTGAAAAAAACAACTTGCCATCAAAGCCTACTAGGCATTGTAAACTAGGCATTGTAAAAACTGAAGAGGATAGGTCAGGCACAGAACTACAGCAAATGTGTTAGATAAAACATTTGACAAATCAAACAAGTAAAATTAATCTTAAAAACACAAAAATGTTATAATAAAGACACTTCTGTCAACGAGCACCATTAGGCCACCTCCTCTGCTCAGGCAGGACTGTCAAAGATCTCACACACTTAGCTGACATGGTGGAAATTATCAGAGAAGATATGAAGAAAAAAGCTGAAAGGTGCAGTGTGTAGGGGTGCAACTAGGGAGTGTGGGTAAATGACAAGTCCTGGAATGTTGAAGGCATTGAGGATGGTGTGTTTCTCAATAGACCCAGTTAAGTGTAAATCAATTATTTTTATATAATTGTAAATTACAGCAAGCAAACAAAAATACATAGTGCTTGTAGTCTCCTGAAATGTTCTACCAAGATGACCTCAGCAAAATACTAATAACCTGTGACGCCGATCAAACATAAAATGTTAAACTTACTGTTGGCAAAAATATTTTTGACACACATACACACGTACAGTATATACTTTACATAACCACACATTAAGGAAAAAAAGATTCAAATCTTACACTGGATACAAGCTAAACTACCAGTTTGAAACATATCACAATGTACTGTAATAATGATATAAGGAATTTATGTGAAGCAAAATGCAACGTGTTGATGAACAGTCATTATTTTCCGGAAACATTTAAAAAAGAAAATCTGTATACTACCAAAATGTCTTTCATCTCCAAGTGAAATGTTTCGCTGATTTGGTGATACAATTTATTTGTGCCAGGAAGCAATCAGATTTCGGCACAGTTGCAGTTAAATATTTACAGGGAACATTTCAGCTTCTGTGGTACAAATTGTAATGGTTATTTATTGTGCCATTCTCCCAAAACCATTTGCCTGTGCAATCGAAATGCATTTAAAAGATGACATGCTAAAGTGAATATTATACCTGATACTGCTAAACTAAGTAAGCTTGTATTGTCAATAGTCATGCATAGAAGTGATTAGCCACACTAGTTACAGAGGGACTGGCCAATGGACAAATGTAGATAAGAGTTGATGAGACGGGAATAGTTAAACTGGAGGGGTGGAATAAAATGAGGAATGTTTGAGGAAGAAAAGGGTAAAAGGAGGAAAGCATACTAGAGAGTCATCAAGGTTCTGCTGTTCCTCCTCTACGTTTGCTCCGTTCTCCACAACAAGCGCATTGTCAGCCTGTTGCGCTTCCTGGACCAAGGACATGCATCAGAAAAAAATATATTGAAGTATGAAATGATGGTTTATACATGGTACGTGCAGATATATGGTTGTTACAGTTATTCGCAAATAGTATGTTGGCTTCACGTGTGTCACATCATATCCATTACACAGAATTAGCCTTAAACTGGCTTGTCTTACACAAGAAACTTAGTGAACCATGTCCAAATCTATTCAAGTCAATCGAGCATAAAGGACCTGGAAGACAATGGACTTGCTAAGATGGTCGAGTTGCAGAAGTGTTGCTGTCTCAAAAGAATTCAATTAGAAATCAACAATTATGTTTCAGATAAAAAAAGAAACTTTGGCAAGCTCACTTGAACTTCAGAATCCCCACAAAGCAGTGATGGGAGATCATTTATATTAAAGGGGCCATATTATGCTAATTTTCATGTTCATACCTTTATTTATGAGTTCTACTAGAATAGGTTTACGCGTTTTAATGTTCAATAAACAATGTATTTTATCCAAACTGCCTGGATCTGCAGCACATCTATTCACCCTCTGTCTGAAACTCTCCGTTTTAGCTCCTGTCTCTAAGGCCCCCCTTCCCGACAAGCCCAGTTTGGTCAGCTGGCCAAACAAAGGGAATTTGCCTTCGCGCTTACCAAAACAGCATTTTCACGACATGGCAAAACCACCCTGCCTCTGCTCTAACTGGCTCTGGTTGAGGGTGTGCCAAACATTATTCAAATGTGTGACATAGTGACGTAGATAAGTTACGGAAGAAAACGCTGGACTACAAACGAGGTGTTTCAGGCAGTTCAGGAGCAGTGTTTTCAGTGAGAGAGAGTAGCTCCCTTTGGCATGGACTATGGGCTTTGTAACGTTTCAGATCTTTTACGAGCACTAAAAGCTGTATAACATACTAAAGGAAAGGGAAAAAGCATAATAGGGCCCCTTTAAGTTCAATAGCTTTGATCAGCCAGTATTAACTTTATGTTACGGGTTACAGGAAATTGTGCTCTTTGAAAAAACAGTATAATTATTTTCCAACCTTGGACCCAGGAGGAGGTGGCAAGCCCAGGAATGCGTACACAGAGTTGTCTTCTTTAGCATCAAAGAATGTCTCGTAATCCTGTGTCCATAAAAACAAAATCCTATTTTCACAGAAAATAACGAAAATTTTCACAGTAGTTTGCTCTGTTTTGAAATTGCATACAAAACACCGTTAAATTACGGATATTATCTCAAAATTCACAACCAAATGTTCCTTTTTAGCATCATGTCTATAATGACAACATACATGTATTAAACTTTTTTACAGAACATAATACAATAATAATTATACAGTATTTGTTCAGTTCTCCTAAATTTTATACAAATATCTGTAAAATAAATATGCTACTCCTCATATGACGGTTTATGTCCATACTAAGAATGTAACGTGTTTCTTTGTCATTTTAATCTGAGTTCTAGGTTTATGTATACTTTTACATTTAAATGTTGATCTGGATTTGCAGCAAGGCATTGTGGGATAATAATTATAATTTACCTATTCAATGGGATTGTGGCCTGTTATAAAGAAAATTAAGTAATATTCCTGTGTTAGGTCTTTGTAGATCACTTTATGGACAGTGTTAGATCCAATGATTTAGCAAATTTCTTTAAAAAAGGACAGTTTTTCCATCGGCTGAACTTTGAATGCAGTCACTTTATGGAAGGCGTTTTATGGAATGAGATTTGTGCAAAAGTCTACAAAAGTAAAAGCAAAATCCAAAAGCAAAAAAAGACAATCCAAAAGCAAAAAAAGACAATCCAAAAGAAAAACTAAAATCCAAAAGAAAAATATAAGAAAACTATAAGCAAAACTAAAATCTATAAGTAAAAAAAAGATAATACAAAAATAAACTAAATATATTATAAGTTAAATCTTACAAATGTATAGTCGTTTTTTATGTTTTTCATTTTAGTCATTTTAACCCGCTGTTTTCTTATGTGGGTTTATTTTTTTTTGGGTTGTGGATCTGTGTCTTTGCTTTTGGATTTTTTTTCTTTTTGGCACACAAATCATGTGAGGGCGGGGTTTAAGAGATGATTTCTATTGGCCCAGTGTAGTTGGAGTGACAGCTTTTTTTCCACTCCAAAACGCC